>CABEEJ010004518.1:10633-63020 GCA_901482245.1 Timema douglasi
AAGGGCCCCCGCCCCCACCCCCCCGCCCAAACCCTAAAAAGTGGTCTTTGCAATTATGTATGTCTGTGTGTCTGCTTAATCTTAAAATTAAGAGTAGTTTAATAAAGGGTGAAAAGAATGAAAAATCGATTTTCTCAAAATCGACTCTAACGATTTTGATTATAATTCGTATATAGGTGTTGATTAAGATTATAATTAAACTGCCTATTTTCATTTTGCCATGAAAATGAATTTTAGGGTACTTTACAGAACCAGAAACTTCCGTATCTCCGCAACTCTTTGAGATACTAAATAACTTATCAGTACAAAATTGTAGTACTATTAAAAATAAAAAAAACTTTTACATGAAATATATTTTTATAAGTCCAACAGTTTCTGAGATATTGCCAAATATATTAATACATTTTTGTGAGCTTTAGTTGTAAAGAGATACTACTTAAGTTTTAACGCAATAATTCTCCAATGCCATAGAGTGATTAAATCTAAGTAAGTCTTTAAAAGCTTATGTTGTTTTTCCTTAAACTTCTTGGGATAAATGTTTATAACACAATGATCTATCTCCATTTTAGACTCAATAGTCAATATTAATAATTTTTATTGGTAAAATTTTTAAATGAGGAATTTAATAACAATGCGATGGTATGGAGATTTTCAAAACCTAATAAAATGTCGAAAATTTTAACCAGATTTCAGAATTTTACTACAAAGTGTTGACCCTTGTGGACCCAAGATTGATCTTTTTTTTTATAGATCCAAACATACAAACGAGGACATTAATTCTTTAAAAACAAAATTATAAAATTTAAACTGGAATTAAAAATAAAGTTTTACATAAATTTAGTGCAATTTATGCTTGTATTAGCTAGTGTATATTATTTCGTTTCACATATATTACGAGTTTTGAGTAAATACTCGTAACTACATTTTAAAACAATAGAGCCAGAAAGTTGGTGCGGAGTTCCGTACCATTGATTTTCGAGTAAATTAAAAAATGACACCTAGACACAGGGAGTTGAACCCGGGATTGGCGATCCCTTGATAACTCAAAAATAGAGAATTGTCACGATAAGCCTAAGGTCCTGGGTTCAACATATTCTAATATGACTCAATTATGGCTGAATTCTATCATTATAATCATTCATCCTCAATCTTCACCTTTCACATATAGACCCTCTTCTTAATTGTATATAATTGATTTCTTACATCTTGACTCTTTTACTCGATATTATTTCTAAAGTTCTCAACCTTCATTTTTTACCCAATACGACACACAATATCAAAGTGGTGGCCATACCTCTGGGCTAAGGTGTCACTTTCGTAAGATACATGACCGTTGATGATAAGAGGTCGGGTTTTGTATCCCATTTGGGTGTACTGAGGGTGGTTTTCAGACTATTCCTCCACGAAAATGTGGGTACACTTTCTCTAAATTTGCCTTTCCTCATTCCTAGCACATTAGTATAATTATTACATATTTGAATACTAGTTCGGCAGATAGGTGAAATATTTGGAAGAATGGTACTACTGATGATAAAAGCATGAAACTTGGGGAAGATTTACAAATGTACAAACACACATCTTATATTTTGTCTATGGGGCCATTCAGATTTTCATTATAACAGTAATGGCGGATGTCGTACATTCAAAATGAAGTCCTTGATATATTGCTATTCTTTTCTTTCATGTGATATTTGATGCTGTTACTTTCAATTTAAATTTGATTTTGTGAGAATTTATATTATAAATATACCTACAAGGGAATCCACCAATTTACCAAGGGAGAGTCGGGGCGAGTTTCAACATATAAGCGTATAACCCGAACGGGTAGTAAGGCGCGGTGCTAAATATTATTCAACATATACGTGACACTCCAAAATCAAGAAGCTGGGGAAATGGTTGCTAACTGGAAAGTGCTGGACGGAGTTACACTCAGTGACCATAATTTGATCACCTTTGAAATAGAAATAGAAATAGAAGGTAGAAGGCAAGAGCAGATAGACATGGAGAAAAGGATAAGATACAACATAAGGAAGGAAAACTGGGACAGGCTAAGGGGGCTGCTGGTGCTGCCACCTGAGGTGGTTGAAGGAGAAAATGTCAATATCGCCACCAAGGAGTTTACCAGGTTAGTTCAGAGAGCTATGAGGGCATCCATCCCATTGGTGAAGGATATATTGAATATAAAAAATTGACCATGGAACGAATGGTTTGGTAGACTCCGAAAGGAGATGAGGGTAGCATGAAGGAGATATCAGAGGTCTTTAATCCTGCTAGTCGTGAACTGCTCATCAATGGGTATAGCAGGAAAAAAGCAAAGTTTGAATCCACCCTGTTGACGGTGACGAGAGAAAGATAGAAGTGATATGTGCAGGAGAAATTGAGAAGTAACACATGGGGAATACATTTTAAGGTGGCTACGGGAAAGGTAAGGACCCAAAAAATTAGATCAACAATGACCAGTATATATATATATATATATATATATATTCTGCCATAAGTTTTGAAAAACATATTATCTACTATAAGGCTTAACTTTTGCATCTAAAATATAAAATAAGCAACGCAAGACCACAATTAAATGATTTAGCTATGAATATCTACAAAAATTAAGAAAACTAAACGACGACTATTCGCCATTTATAAAACGGTCCAGCCAATTTATTACAGGAGAAGTCTGATATTGCCTCATGTAAAAAATGTTCAATAGAGTGTGGTCTAAAAGTGTTACAAAATTTATGATTTTATCATCAAAGGCACAATTGTCTCATCTGTTTGCCCGAACGGGTAGTAATACGCAGTTCTGAAAACATATAATACTATTCAGAACACAAAGAACACCCATCATTAACGCTATTAATGTTATTAGTATATTTGGTTAGATTTTAGTGAATATGAACCTTAACATAGAGCTAATTCCACCACTTGTATTATTAAAACACAGTTTAAAACAATATGCGTTTAAAACACTGGGTTTGCATCATCGAGTCCACCGGGCGTTATGTGACGTGCCCTGGATATATCAGTCGTGAGTGTGTCTTGGTTTACGCGTGACTATATCTAAATAACGACTCAGCTGCACTCAAGCCATGTGTGTGACTTGGTATCAAGATAATGAATCGAGAAAAAAGTAAAGTTCTCGTTTTTCAGAGAGCAAGGCAGTTTAATTGAGATAATTATAGAGGTTGGGCATTTGAAAAAATGTGAGTTGGGGAGGTAAGGCACTTGACCCAATGAGAGTTGGTGAGGTAGGGCACTTGGCCCAATGAGAGTTGGTGAGGTATGGCTCTCGATCCAATGAAAGTTGGTGAGGTATGGCACTTGACCCAGTGAGAGTTGCTGAGATATGGCACTTGACCCAATGAGAGTTGGTGAGGTAGGGAACTTGGACCAGTGAGAGTTGGTGAGGTAAGGCACTTGACCCAGTGAGAGTTGCTGAGGTAGGGAACTTGGACCAGTGAGAATTGGTGAGGTAAGGCTGGCTCTTGACCCAATGAGAGTTGGTGAGGTATGGCACTTGACCCAATGAGAGTTGGTGAGGTAGGGCACTTGGCCCAATGAGAGTTGGTGAGATATGGCACTTGACCCAATGAGAGTTGGTGAGGTATGGCTCTCGATCCAATGAGAGTTGGTGAGGTATGGCACTTGACCCAGTGAGAGTTGGTGAGGTAAGGCACTTGACCCAATGAGAGTTGGTGAGGTATGGCTCTCGATCCAATGAAAGTTGGTGAGGTAAGGCACTTGACCCAGTGAGAGTTGGTGAGGTAAGGCACTTGACCCAGTGAGAGTTGCTGAGGTAGGGCACTTGACCCAGTGAGAGTTGCTGAGGTAGGGAACTTGGACCAGTGAGAATTGGTGAGGTAAGGCTGGCTCTTGACCCAATGAGATGACCCAATGAGAGTTGGTGAGGTATGGCACTTGACCCAATGAGAGTTGGTGAGGTAGGGCACTTGGCCCAATGAGAGTTGGTGAGGTATGGCTCTCGATCCAATGAGAGTTGGTGAGGTATGGATCTCGATACAACGAGAGTTGGTGAGGTAGGGCACTTGGCCCAATGATAGTTGGTGAGGTATGGCTCTCGATCCAATGAGAGTTGGTGAGGTAAGACACGTGTTTATACGTAGTTTTTCAATTGTTAATCAGAATAAAAGTTCGTGAATCTGTTAGCTTGATATCCAAACAGAGTAATTGGGAGTTCTTACTCTATTTTAGCTAGTCCTTATTTTAAACATTGTTAGAAATTATGTTTAGTTTACCAGAAGTTTCACAAACAATCGTTCTTAAACATTCATAAATTCAGTATATCAAAAGTGTAAGCTTCAGTTAGTCATCCCAATGTGATTAAATGCGAATACTACAGTTTTGAACAATTGGAAAAGATATTTTAAATTATCTCACCATCTATGACTTTATGATAAAATATAGGACATTGCCTTACCACCCATCAGGGATATTCTAACATTTATTTAAACTAATTGAGTTAGAGTGATAAAAGTAGAATTTAGAGAAAATATTATTTCATGTGAGAAGCAAGGGTGAAAAAACCATTTAGATAAATCCCCCTAGTGCAAACTGTCAGAATTAACGCCCTGCCAGCCAGCTGGACTAAATCACTGACACTTAGTCTGCGTGCTCACACATGCGGTTATCGGCTATAATGATTATAAATTAATGTTGTATACATTGTTTTAGTAGTTAACCTACAAGTATTATTATTATTAATTAATTGAGGAATTTAAAAAAACATTTCAATCTAAGAAATGGCAGAAATAAATATGGTTCTTCCATCACAACCTAACGTATTACTGTTGGTAGTGTCTGGGATAAACTCGGTCGTGCCTAGGTTTGAAAGTTGAAACTGTGTGTTGCATGCCTGGATTAAAGCCCACTAGAAACATAAGGTGTACATGGGCTGAATCAATTAATGTTATCACTATTAAAAATACAACACATTTTATTTCAAGTTAAAAAAATACTATTGAAAAAAAAATGTATTTAAATTTAATTGTGGTTTTCACCGTACACTTTCTGAACCGACTGATTATACCAGCACACGACTTATAAACCAACTTAGATCTATAACAGACACAGCACACAGTTCCCAGCCGTTAATTCACCACTTTTAAAGGGGAAACCCATATTTCACCCATGATAAACTGTTCACCCAGGCTGGGAATCAAACCTGGGTCCCTTAACTCAATAAACAGACATGCTACTGACTAGGCTAAGGTATACGACCATTTATTAGTTATGATAGTCAGGATTAAATTGACTTTTCTACTTTTGTCAAGATACATTTGTTTAAATCATGTTATTATTTAATAAGTTGACCTGGCGGTTAGGGGTAAGGTGTCAGACTTCTGTGCTGGGGGTTCAGGGTTTAATCCTCGGTGCTGGCACGTATTTATCTGATTGAAAAACACTTCCTTCACCTCTGACAAGACATCTTGTGAATGTGGGGAATGCCAGGCCTCCACCATGGTTCGGATCCCTCGTTAAACTGTAGGTCCTCCATTTTATCTCACAATCACCCTACCACTACACATTAGTGTAAGTGTGTATAACCCGAACGGGTAGTAGTAACGCGGTAGTAATAATAATAATAATAGCAGCATCTAATATATATTTATTTATGAATATTATTGTTGGAGCAACTTGTATTATTGACTATTTGATATAAACCTGTATTGGTGGACACGTGGTCTAAGACATCTGCCTCTTCATGACCCCAGACAGGTGTACTAAGGAGAGCTTCCATTCAAATTCAGCGCCCAATTAAAGTGTCGGAAAACCAGAACTTGTAGTTAGATGTGGTGCACATTGTGAACCAAACTTTATAAACAAGCGTAATTCACTTGATTACTGATAAATATTATTATTATTATTATTAGCACCGCATTATACTACCCGTTCGGGTTATACGCACTTACGCTAATGTGTAATGGTAGGGTGATAGTGAGATGAAATGGAGGACCTACAGTTTAACGTGGGATCTTCACTATGGTGGAGGCCTGGCATTCCCCACATTCGCAAGTTTTGATAAATACGGATATAGATGGTGGCTTTTTATCAAATACTTAACCAGTTTTATTTTTTTATTCCGCCATGGTCCTAGTTTGAGCCCCAGTTAATCCTACAGAGATTAAGTATGTGTTAGTGTTCAATCTGTTACTAAAATACTAGGATCCCTAGTTCAAGGAATTAACATTTTATATTTGATAAAAAAATCCTGTCCTAGGGTGAGCTATTTTTTATTCATATTTTGACATAATCCTGCATTTAGAAAGTGAAAGCTAAATATTATAATATAAATAGAAGTAATTCTGAGTTCCAGGTGAAATCAATGTTTTATGGTCCAAGTAACATTCTAAAAAAAAAAGGAAGTTGAATCAAGTGCCTTCCAGGTAATATCTCAACAATTACGTTTAAAAGTAAAATTCGATATTATGGTTGACACTTGGAAAAGGTGTGGTGGGGGTAAATTAATGCAGTCTGTTATCACAACACAAAGTGAACAAGGCTGGCAGGATGTATATTCAATGAAATTGGACAGTGGGTGGTATCTACAGGGGTAGTATTTTTTTGGGTCATCTGAACGCCCCCAACCTCCCCCCGCTCCCCTCAGCCCCGACCACCTCTGTCACTGAAACAATGTAGGGGAGTGATAGATCGTGTTTTGTTATTTTACACGGACGGAAAGATCTAAATGGTCTATGAGAGGAGAAAACTATGCTTTGAGCTAACAAATCAAACACAAGTGGATAAAAGAAAGGTTTAACTATCACAAAATATATATACAATTTGTTGGGATGAGAATTATTAACGAGAGGTGAGTTGGGATGCAAACACCAAGAGTTAAGATGAAGTGATGTATATAGTGGAATAAAAGGCCCTGTGTTGTAAGGAGGGATAGAGTAAGTAATCATATAATATATAAAAACTTTCGTCTGTGATGTGCCACTTATTTAATATAGTGTGAATATAAAAATGTTAAAAATCTAAAATTACGTTTCTTAACACTAAGTTTCTTTTGAATCCATGATATTTTTAATTCTCATTCTATTGTATATTCTATTATAGGTAGGCTCCAAAAAAATAAGTTAAGCTACTACCTTAGCTATTGTAACTTTAATTTAGATAAAATAAATTTTGAATATTGTATAGGCACTGCATATTTTTTCTTTCTATTCGTTGATTCATTCCAGACTATACATGCTTGCTTACAATTATTGTTAGCAGAATATAATTAAATTTAATTGCTTGAAAAAAAAATTGAATATTTTTAACGCTGTATTTTCTGGGTTTTGTTTTGGGCCTAGGTGCTAATATGTACTAATTACGTTAATGGTTTTAGAGATTATGAAGGTCATATTTAGAGTAAATGTACACGCATTTGCATGGATAACGATTGGAAATCATTTTGGTGTAACCATCCTCAGTACATCCGTCCTAGATCTGAACCTCAATCTCCCCATTATCGTCTACTGTGATATCTGCGCCTTAAACCATACGGCCACAGAAGTTGGTTTTTAAGAATTGAAAATTAATACACGTTTACAAGTATAGAAATCATGTTGGTTTTTAGACTAGCTAGAAGCAAATTCTCAAAATATATTTATATTTCCTCATCCACTACCTTGAGAGCTAAAAGGGGTGACATTACATGTCCGTTGAAGCAGCCAAAATATAGTCATTACATGTCCGTTGAAGCAGCCAAAATATATTCATTACATGTTCGTTGAACAGCCAAAATAGTCATTACATGTTCGTTGAAGAAGCCAAAATAGAGTCATTACATGTTCGTTGAAGCAACCAACATAGTGTCATCATTACATGTCCGTTGAAGCAGCCAAAATATATTCATTACATGTCCATTGAAGCAGCCAAAATAGAGTCATTACATGTTCGTTGAAGCAGCTAATATATAGTCATTACATGTTCGTTGAAGCAACCAAAATAGAGTCATCATTACATGTCCGTTGAAGCAGCCAAAATATATTCATTACATGTTTGTTGAAGCAGCCAAAATAGTCAATACATGTTCGTTAAAGAAGCCAAAATAGAGTCATTACATGTCCATTGAAGCAGCCAAAATAGAGTAATTACATGTCCATCGAAGCAGCCAAAATAGAGTCATTACATGTCTATTGAAATTATCAGTTGGGTGTCAGTTAATATCTGTTTTAGTACTAAAATAAGCCTATTGAAGTAGTCTAATAGGTGTGTTGAATAATCATATGGGTATAGCTAGATGTTTGTCAATACTTTATGTAATATGTGTTGAAGTAGTAAAATGTGCCACTGGACAATACTGGCAGCTAGAATAATATCACTACACTTTTATCATTTTAGTCATATATAACTTTTCATATACAATTCATAATGGTCTACTTGATAAAAAATATGGCCCTAGTCCATTAGTATTCAGAGACAACTTTTCAAAACAAAAATAATTAAAAAACAAACCTTTATGCATTGTGGCGAGTATTACTTTATGAAATATTATAATTAAAATACACCCATGTTAATATATTTTAACAATAAAAATATAATATATCGTAAGCCAGCTTATGCTGGGAGTGTTGAAGAGAAATTGAACCATACAAGTGACGTTGCAGCTAACCTAATAGCTCAAACAATAATGATACAGTTTTATATCCAGAGATCCTTCTTAAATATGACAATTCGTCAAATTTCAGTAAGAGGTACATCCTGATTGCCCTGGAAAGGTGACTGTCTTACCTTGACGGATTACACTTTGTTCTTTTCATGCAAGCTCCACCAAAAGGTGATCCATCAAGGTAGTATTTCTACCTTTCACGGTAAACGTAGTGCAGTTTACATTGTATGTGACTAAACGAGCTCCACACATAAATATAAAGAATTGTGTCACTTTGCTACTTATTCACCTCTCAATATGTTACATCATCTTTCGTCTGGACCACTTTCCCCTTCTCCTGAAGGGAGAGAGAACAGCTCGATCACAATCAATCTTGCCCATTCACGTAGCTGAGTGGTTCGAACAGTCGACTACGCGTCCAGGAGACATTGTTCCCATCCCAAGTGGTATATATTCAATTAGGTTCTTTATTTCCAACCAATATTATCTTTCTTCTCGCTGAGCTTGTGATCAACTAAGACATATACGCTATCGTTGAACGTGAGCTTTATTGCGGGCAGGAAATGTATGTTTTTACTGAAAGGATTTAAAGATATGTTTATCGATACTCTAGATATTATATTGACTCTACTTATCGACATAGTAGATAATTTTATCTTTATATTAAGATTTTAGATACCTCGATCCTTATCTTTCATTTTCCATTAAATGAAATTTCTTGAATTTAAATTAAAAGGGTTAGTTTTTTTTAAATGTCCATTAGACTTTTGTATCCATTAATAACTTGGCTGACGTTTAATTTTAATGCTGTCAAATGATAACATAACATAATCTTTATGTTCTAGTAATCTTCAAAATTCATCCCTTAATTGACTAAAAAGTATTTGAAATTTTATTATTAATTATACGAAACAAATTAATTTGGTTGTATTGATATAACTAATTTCTCTTTATTATTTGTATTTTATAATTATTATTCTTAACACAGTAGATTATTGTTTATAAAATATTATATTTTAATGTGAGGTTGGATGCATGGAAAAATAATTAATTTAGATACCTCAGTGGAACGGTGTTTCAACTTAAGAATGTCATTCATGAGTCATTTACATTTATATACTCAGAATAAGTTAATATATTACAACGGCTACAGTTAAGATAGTTCTTTATTGAAAGTTTTATTTATTAATTTATTCTAAATATTTGTGTTGACGTACAAAGTTTCATTCCATCACAAACAGTTTCTCACGTATTGGAAAGTTCGTGATTTTGGAATGTAACACACACTTACACAGAGGTATCCATTTGTAAATAGTGAATAGCCTGAATCAATAATTCAAAACTCGAGTTAAAGCTTTAGGAATCATACTCGATAAAAGGTTTAGTTGTGACATCACTTTTCTTAAGTAGCTCAAGAACCAAGGCAATAAATCTTTTTCGAATGATAACTACCATCCCTTGCATAACTATTTGAAGTCAGGGGAGAACTGATATCATTCGAATGATAATCACCATTCCTTGTACAACTATTTGAAGTCAGGGGAGAACTGATATCATTTGGATGATAACCACCATCCCTTGTATAACTATTTGAAGTCAGGGGAGAACTGATATCATTTGGATGATAACCACCATCCCTTGTATAACTATTTGAAGTCAGGGGAGAACTGATATCATTCGGATGATAACCACCCTCCATTTTATAACTATTTGAACAGTAATATTTTATAGCACAATTTAAACAATTGTTTAAGCTATAAAATACCGGTTCTATGATTTACAACAATTATAGTTCACGAGCTATAAGGGGTACAGCTTGCTTTTATTCTGATCTTCGCGTACCATTGTTAAAGTAAAGTAATTAATCCATGAAGCTGAAAATGAGTATAAGGAGATATTCATATGATGTGTACACAATGAAATATTTATAATATTACTAAAATATTATTAATAATATACAATATACAATTAAATATTTATAATATTTAATATTATTAATATTATAAATATTTCATTATTTATACATCATATGAATATGAAAGTACATGAAAATCATTAAAGTTTGACTTCCTATAACTCGTTAATTGTAATAGTTTGAAATGATCAAATCACTATTTATAGCTTATATACATTTATTAAAATAGTTATATAAAGTATTTATTATCAATTAACTTAACTGACTGACTCACTGAACCAAGTACAGTACGTACAGAGTTTCTAGTATTAATAAATTGACCCTATTATTTGGACCACAAAAAATGGGGAAGATCTAAAACATTACATTACGTGCATTCAAATATAATATTATTTCAATTAAATCTTTGGGAACAATCTCTTATTTGAAATATGTTTAGATGAATTTATTAAACTGTCTGGAGATGAGAAATATAGATAAAGATGGGGAACGTATGAAATTAAAAATAATAAAACAAGAATAAATCTAGCAAATTAGCATATGTTTTATTTTGAGGTTTCCTTAATTCAGCCTTGATAATTATATTTTGTAGAAGGCTTTTGGTATAAAATGACCTTGCAGGTGGTTTTTCTTATTCAATAATTGTTATAATTATAAGTTAACTAAATATGTGAAATAGGGAATAAATAATATATTCATACGTGTACTGAGTCTTACTATCTATCTGTTATTTCCGGATACTCACACTCATACTAGTATAATATGGATTAAGTTTATAAGCACTGTGCCTGCATTTTCTTGAAAGGAGAGTGAAAAAACCCTGAGAAGATCCAGCTGGTATTCAAACCCGGAGCAAACCATACGAGAATGTTGACTTAGTAATGTACCCACTGATTTGGGTAATATATGATTAGGAAGCTATTTACTACTTTAGTTATATTATTTAGTGATTTTTTTAAAGGATTTTTTTTGTAGATTCTACCATTTTTTCAATAAAATAAAATAATCTTTCAAACTCAATGCGTTGTAAATGTTTTAGTTAAAAGCTACCCTGTATCCCATAAAATAGGTGAATTGGAATAGGGGGTCATATTCGTCTGATTCTGTTTCATGGTGATGGGGAGGTTGGGGTTTGAATCCCATCAGATATACTGAGCGTGGCTATCCTATATGGTTTTACACCATTCTTCCTAGCGAATACGGGTACATATTCTATAAATGTTAAGTCCCTACTTCCTACTCCATTAGTATGAATGCGAGTTTATCTGGGCTAGTGAAAAGACTCAAAGAATGAAAAATAACAATAAACCTTTTTATGAACCACGTCTTACTACCTATTCAGGTTATACGCCCTCATACTAATTACTATAATGTGTAACGGCTGAGAAATGTTGAATTTATAGGAAGTGTACCCGAATTTGCGTGGAGGGAGTGTGGTAAACCCTCTAGCAAAAACCACCCTCAGTGTACCCGACAAGGAGTGAGCCCCGATCTCCTCATCATCGACAGTCTAGTCTATTGTGAGCTTGATGCTTTAGACCATGCGGACACAGAAGCTGGTAAAAATAGAAAACGCCCTCTGTTCAAGATATGTTCTGGTAGGAGCTACATACTTCCTGCGACACAGAACTGTCGAGGAGTTGCAGAGGCATCGTTTGTGATGAGCAGAAAATGTATTTACAAACCAAACAATAACAATGTGTCTGGCTTCAAGTTTGCTCTGTTTACTATTGGGACTGGTCTTCTACTCTACTCTTGTCGTAGACATCCTGGTTCCTAGCTGACTGCAGCCTCAGGTGGCGTTGGTTCAATCTCATGCACTGCCCCAGTTGGCACGAGAGCTTGGTCTATAGTGTAGTGTCTGGTTTGACCTTTTACTGAGCTTAGTGGGAAAAAATAATCGATTCTATTAGTTGGATGTACTGTAATTGTTATTTATTTGAATACATCAACGCTAAAAGATATTTTCAACGTTGGTTGAGTGGTTTATTGTTAATTTTGGTAGTTACAGTGGGGGTTATGTTATATATTATTTCTAATTTGGTTTTTTTCTTTGTTCTTAACCCTATTGTGGGTGTATCCTCTTTAACGCACTGCCTCTCTTGTATATATTATAAAATTTTAATAATATTCATAGTTACAGTAAAGAGATATATTTTTCATCTACATAAATTTAATATATTATATAAGATAAATTATTACAGAATGTGTATAACCAGAACGGCTACTATTATTAGTCTCTGCAAAAAACACACAAAGATAATACCATTAACAATTATTGCAGAAAAAAATAATATAATAGTTTTGTATCATATTATAACACTAGTTAATGTACCCGTTCTTTGAATAGGGAATCTTTTAAATAGCTTTTTATTCATTTTTTAGAAAATTGAATTAAAATAAAGTACAACGTAACCAAACGTTAAATTATTTTCAAATATTAATACTGAAATGGTTTTAATTGTGTGGAAAAACACTAAACGTTGGTTATCTCAAACATTATATCATAATATAATTTAATCTTAAAATATATTAAAAAATTATTTCCCTTTTGAAGGTTGAACTTGATTTTCATACACACAATATAATTATGATGTCTTGTACACTTCCTCGAAAGTGTTCAATGTAGAGTCAGGGAGGGTACTTAGCTTGATTGTGGGAGGACCAGTAAATGTTTGTTAGGGGGAAATATTTCCTATGAAAATATTTATCAAACAATTACAAGCTATTCGTTCACATCAACATATATTTAACAAACTTCAAACAATTTCACTAATATCTTTAAACGCTTTGAATTTTAAGCTATGCAAGTTAATATACGATTCAAGAAGGAAGTGCTGTACAAAGTCTATAAAAATATTATCCTTATTTTTTTTAAATAGTGATTTAATTTTAACTCAATGCAATATTATCATTTTTATTTGATTCAAAATGTGTCGACATAAATAAAAGGTTTAAACACGAAAACAAACTTAAAACTTACTAAATAAAACTAAAAGAGATATGAGTCATGAGAAGGTATGTCTGTTTGTGGATGAAATATTGAATAAAGAGTTAAATTGATGGAATTATTTAAATACAAAAGCCAATGGGTCAATTATCTATAGCGTACCTCAAATTTTAATTTTCATTAATGTCTCCCAACAAACTTCATATAGGCCATAATTACAATATACTTTACACTCCATTTACCCTGAAAAGCAGTAATCTCTCCTTTATGGATTACATTATGGTCCTATTTTATGAACTGGACCAGATTAGAGATATAAACACACAAACAACTCACTTTTTAATTGATGGTGACTTTATAAAGAGATCGTAAAACTATTTTTAAAACATTAAATTATATAAATATATAGATTTAATTTTGAAAGTGAGCATTATCGATCACTTTTTTAAAGCTATATGCCCTCAAAGTAGAACACTTCATAACACTTTAACACTTTCGGGAACCTTAAGAACTATTATTACTGTTCTACAACCATTTTAATTTATTAATTAAATGTTTTATGATAAATTAATTCAACTTAAATTAATATGCAAATGTTAATTTACAATAAATGCATTCTAAATTCCGATATTAAAGTAGTGTTTAGCTAAATAAATAAACCTTTAGTCCAATTAAACATTTTCTTTTAATTCTTCATACAGGAAGAGTCCATTTACCCTCAAAGGTATCAATATTAACTGATTTATTACACTATGGTGTAGCTTATAAGGAAGGGCCATAGTGTAATCCATCAAGGTAAGAGTGTAGACTTTCAGAGTAAATAGTGTGTTCCGAGCAAAGAATCCATGTTCAAATGCTCTCTGAAGAGAAGAACGAGAACAAATTAAATCATGTTCTGACACTTTAGGTCCTAATATCATTTTAAACAAACTTTAAAGTGACTGGTTGTGACAAAACTCTGAAATAAAAGTACACTGTACTGACATTCAACACTATTCATTCTTCCCATAAATTTAAAGCTAGAGCTAAAGTTAAGATTGGAAATAAATTGTGTCGAGTTAGTTATGACATAAAAATTATCTCTGACGTCTCTTGTCTTGTTGGAAAATTGTTAACTCTAAGGTTAGTCAGGTTACTAAACTTGGGTTAACTCTCTCCTGCTTGCAGTTGCACACTACTGACTGACTGGTGGAAAGATGGTTAACTCTCTCCTGCTTGCAGTTGCACACTAACTGACTGACTGGTGGAAAGATGGTTAACTCTCTCCTGCTTGCAGTTGCATACTCCTGACTGACTGGTGGGAAGATGGTTAACTCTCTCCTGCTTGCTGTAGCACACTACTGACTGACTGGTGTAAAGATGGTTACCTCTCTCATGCTTGCAGTAGCACACTACTGACTGACTGGTGGAAATATGGTTAACTATACTCTGCTTGCAGTTGCACACTACTGACTGACTGGTGGAAAGATGGTTAACTATACTCTGCTTGCAGTAGCACACTACTGACTGACTGGTGGAAATATGGTTACCTCTCTCCTGATTGCAGTAGCACACTACTGACTGACTGGTGGAAAGATGGTTAACTCTCTCCTGCTTGCAGTAGCACACTATTGACTGACTGGTGGAAATATGGTTAACTCTCTCCTGCTTGCAGTTGCACACTCCTGACTGACTGGTGGAAAGTTGGTTAACTATACTCTGCTTGCTGTAGCACACTACTGACTGACTGGTGGAAAGATGGTTAACTCTCTCCTGCTTGCAGTTGCACACTACTGACTGACTGGCGTCAAGGAAAGTAAATGGAAAACTCTGTTGGATGAAATCATGGCAGTGGTGATATAATTTCCATTTTGTTAAATCATCAATATCCCCAAGGGACATCTTAAATTATCCCTGAAAGTTATAAAAATGTTAATAATTACGTGTAAAAAGAATGTTATGTGGCACAACTTATACTTCCCTGGTATAGTAATTAAATTAATAAAAAATCATTTTTATGAAAAATAGAAAATGATGGGAGGGATTTCATCATAAACGAAGTTCACAAAAGGTAATATTTGAATTATTTATTCCATCAATTTTGTAGAGTGAAATTTAATCATTTGACTGATGTAGAAGAAATATAGTGTTATATTTTATGAATATAAGATTTTTAGAAAGAGTTAGATAATTATCAAATTTCCCTAACATTGGTTACTATTGGGTTTCTTCATTTTATGTAATATTATTTAAGAAAATTTAGATTATTCTGTTATTTAATTTTACAACTGGTTGACTTTATTTATGGTAAAAGTACAACACTGTTAACAAGAGTACATGTTAAGTATAGTCAATATAGTTACCTTCGATAATTGTTGTACCACAGAGGTATTCAGTTTTCGTCCAAAGCTTAGATTATTTAATCAAATCTACCAAAGACTGCCTTAAATGATGAGTGATAATTGACTCTGAGATTAGGTCATACATTGATAACTCTATGGTGGGCATTTAATACACTAAGATAAAGGCCTGTTTTGGTTTTGTATTAATGTTACATTTTTAGCTATACCTGGTATATTTAAAATTTTTGAGATTACCTCAAAATTAAATACACATTTTGTATTTTTACTTTATGGGAATGTACTATATTATCTTTGAATGTCGTGTTTACAAAAGTCATGGTCCTCATTGTGTCAACAAGATTTAAACTTTAGTTACTAGTAGTTCTGTAAACAGTAGACCTTCCTCCCTCCATGTTATTATCGTTACTAAAGTCTTACTAGTAGTTCTGTGAACAGTAGACCTTCCTCCCTCCATGTTGTAATCGTTAATTTAGTCTTACTAGTAGTTCTGTGAACAGTAAACCTTCCTCGCTCCATGTTATTATCGTTACTACAGTCTTACTAGTAGTTCTGTGAACAGTAGACCTTCCTCCCTCCATGTTATCATCGTTACTACAGTCTTACTAGTAGTTCTGTAAACAGTAGACCTTCCTCCCTCCATGTTATTATCGTTACTACAGTCTTCCTAGTAGTTCTGTGAACAGTAGACCTTCCTCCCTCCATGTTATTATCGTTACTACAGTGTTACTGGTAGTTCTGTAAACAGTAGACCTCCCTCCTTGTTATTATCGTTACTACAGTCTTACTAGTAGTTCTGTGAACAGTAGACCTCACTCCCTCCATGTTATTATCGTTAGTACAGTCTTAATAGTAGTTCTGTGAACAGTAGACCTCCCTCCTTGTTATTATCGTTACTACAGTCTTACTAGTAGTTCTGTGAACAGTAGAACTCACTACCTCCATGTTATTATCGTTACTACAGTCTTCCTAGTAGTTCTGTGAACAAAAGACCTCACTCCCTCCTTGTTATTATCGTTACTACTGTCTTAATAGTAGTTCTGTGAACAGTAGACCTCACTCACTTCTTGTTATTATTGTTACTACAGTCTTACTAGTAGTTCTGTGAACAGTAGACATCACTCACTCCTTGTTATTATCTTTACTACAGTCTTCCTAGTAGTTCTGTGAACAGTAGACCTTCCTCCCTCCATGTTATTATCGTTTCTACAGTCTTACTAGTAGTTCTGTGAACAGTAGACCTCACTCACTCCTTGTTATTATTGTTACTACAGTCTTACTAGTAGTTCAGGGAACAGTAGACCTAACTCCATCCTTGTTATTATTGTTACTACAGTATTACTAATAGTTCTGTGTACAGTGGACCTAACTCCCTCTTTGTTATCATTGTTACTACAGTCTCACTAGTAGTTTTGTTAACAGTAGACCTCCCTCCCTCCTTGTTATTATTGTTACTACAGTATTACTAGTAGTTTTGTTAACAGTAGACCTCCCTCCCTCCTTGTTATTATTGTTACTACAGTCTTACTAGTAGTTCTGTGAACAGTATACCTCACTCACTCCTTGTTATTATTGTTACTACAGTCTTACTAGTAGTTCTGTGAACAGATAGAACTCTCTCCCTCCGTGTTATTATCATTATTACATTCTAATTAGTAGTTCTGTGAACAGTAGAACTCTCTCCCTTCGTGTTATTATCATTATTACATTCTAATTAGTAGTTCTGTGAACAGTAGAACTCTCTCCCTCCGTGTTATTATCATTATTACATTCTAATTAGTAGTTCTGTGAACAGTAGACCTCACTCACTAGTTGTTATTATCGTTACTACAGTCTTACTAGTAGTTCTGTGAACTCTAGACCTAGCTCACTCCTTGTTATTATTGTTACTACAATCTTACTAGTAGTTCTGTGAACAGTAGACCTCACTCACTAGTTGTTATTATCATTATTACATTCTAATTAGTAGTTCTGTGAACAGTATACCTCTCTCACTAGTTGTTATTATCGTTACTACAGTCTTCCTAGTAGCTCTGTGAACAGTAGACCTAACTCACTCCTTGTTATTATTGTTACTACAGTCTTACTAGTAGTTCTGTGAACAGTTGACCTCTCCCTCCATGTTCTTATCGTTACTACAGTCTTATTACTATTTCCGTGAACAGTAGACTTTACTTCCTCCATGCTATTATCGATACTACATTCTGAAAATTTTTCTTTTGGTTTCAAATTCAAAGATTTCCTATAATTACCTTTTGGGTTTGAAGTTGATATTGTTCTTTGGTAATAAAATTAGGCGTAAGAGTATATAAATCTTTTTTCAATAGTGCATTGTATTCGCTGAGAATAACTATGACTCACGTGGTTTAAGACGTAAGTCTCGCAATATATTTCAAACATAAAAAAAGTCCTTGGTTGATCACTTATAATATTAAATTCAAATCACTTTGGATATGTTATTAAATGATAAATAATGTTAACATTCACCATATTGAAATGAGTGTTAAAATCCAAAAACTATCTTTATACATCGCTCAGCTGAGGCTAAGAGAATGTTCCTGCCAAATTTAATTAAAATTGGTTCTCATCTTTTGTAGTTATAACTGTACAAATAGACATGCAGATCTTTGAGAAGTCGCCATCGTGAAATGAATAAACTATGTTTGTACAACATTTGTTAGGTCTTGATTAATAGATTGTCCCTCCAAAATTTAACTGAATTAAGTAAACGCATTTGATAGCTATATCAAATTACATCCGGATAGAGAGAAAGACACAATTTAAAATATGTCCTTGATACGCTAGGTCAATCGAAATAATATTTTATTTTATATTTTTTTAGCACCGCATCTTACAACCCATTCAGATTATACGCTTAAGTACTAACTACGCTAATGGATTAGGAATAGGGAAGGTTGAATCTAGATTAAGTGAATCCGCATTCGCGTGTAGAGAGGGTGGAAAACCATTTATACAAAAAAGTTCACCCGACCGATATTCATAATTCAATCTATCCGTCCTCGGTAGACGATCTCAACACGACTAGGGCGTTAGCCAAATACGCCAATGAGATGGGTAATCAAAATAATAAGTTATATCCATGGTTTAACCCTGCTGTAAGTGATTATGTCGCAGCACCACTAGATTTATAAGGAAAGTATGAAGAAGAAGAGGTGCTATATATCCGCGCCAGTATGTTGGAGCAGTGGGACGATTAATTCTCGCAACTTCTTCTCGGTTTCGTCTCAGCCGAGGCATTGGGAAATAGGAAACCACGCTGGAGCTTGCATGGATGTCCCTGAGGAGTACAGCCTGTTGACAGGAACTTTACAACAAGTACAGTCGCTCCATAATTTATTGATACTTTATTCTAAGTTATTACACATACTTTAAGGGAAGCGTTTTATCCATTTTGATCTCCATTATTTTATAGATGGAATGTAATGAAAGTTTAATATTAACATTATTAGAAGTAAATTAAATATAATCATGAGAACGAAACATAACACACAATTTATTTATGCACCACTGTATAAAAATGAAATATTAGATATTATTAACTAACCATTTTATCCCCTACCCTTTTCAATTATTCAGTTTTTTTATTTTATGTAATGTATTGTACATTTACAATCCCCACTGAAGTGTTGAAATGATTCGAAACAGACTTTTCTAAGTAGATCAGTTTAAAGTGTTTGTTTTGTTACATTATGTTATGTGAAACTAGTGTGAAGTATAGATTGTTTCCCGATTCTTCCAGTGCATCAGAGTATGGTGTTTGTTTTGTTACATATCTTCTGTGACATCAATGTGAAGTATTGGTTGCTTTCCCATTCTTCCAGTGCAGCAGTGTAAATTGTCAATTTCTTTTCTGTTCTTCCAGTGAAGCAGTGTAAATTGTCAATTTCTTTTCTGTTCTTCCAGTGAAGCAGTGTAAAAGTTTAACCATCAACAAAGTTACACTATTCAATGTGAAAAACTACTTTTTTTTCTTATATTGTATTTTACAGTGCTCACTTTAACATGATGGTCTGAAATTTCAATATTAATATATTTATTATAGCCTTTAGAATTGCAATTTGAGCTTTTCAAAAATTCTAGAAAATAATTTAATCAAAAGCGCAAGAAATGACTAACTGAATGTTGATATAAAATGTGAGTATATATATGTTTGATTTTTACAAAAGAAACACATATATATATATGTTTGATTTTTAAACATATATATATATATATATATATATATATATATGTTCGATTTTTACAAAAGAAACCAGCTGTACAGTCAGATGCACAATAAACTCTCCATATAAATCTATTTCAAAGCTAATTGTATTGGTTATTAATGCGACAGAAAATAATATTGACTATGAAAAGGTGATTGTTACCATTTACCCCCATAATTCTTTTACATTACCTTGAGGGGGTTCAAACCTTTGTGCCGTCGAGTGGATCATAGGTAAGCGATCAATTTAACTCTATTATTTTGTATCGTTTATAAATATTGACACGCGGACCGATACACTAGTCGTAATTTATACGATTTGACAGTGATGGGTTAGTCGAGATTTAAATTTCAAGCTTGTATTCCTAGAGGATATTTTCAAATTATTTCCCACTCTATTTCCCAGAAAATATGTGCACACTTCGTATAAACTCCACATTCATAAGTTACTCAGAAAGGATATTAAGATGTGGAAAGCTGAAAATACAAAATAAATATTGTCTATCCTATTGTTTAGACATTTATCAAACTCGATCGATTATGAAAAGTATTTGTTAGACATTATTAAAGTTAAAACATGTGATACTATTTTATAATAAGCTAGCATTGAAGTACCCAGCGTTGCCCGGGAGAAATGCTATAATCTTAAAAGGTTAAAAAGGAGTAAATAGTGAAAAAAGGGCAAAAATGCGCAAAAAGAGTAGTTGTATTAAATTTAAAAATATATAGAAATGGTAGATGAAATGCGTCAAAAGTGTAAATTGGATTAAAAGGGGGAAAAAATAAAAAAAATAGAAAGGGCTTTTATTTTAGTGAAAAATTGTTAAAAGTTGCAGAAAGTGGAAAAGGATAAAAAGGGATGTAATCAAAATCAAAATTATCATAGCATTTTTAACCGCATTCACGCTGCTTAACCTTTATATCCCCTTTTTTTTCACTCCATATACCCTATTTACTTTTATAGGCCATTTTAGCCGACTTACCCATTTTACCACGTTTACTCTTTTAACATATTTTGGCCTTTTTGAACATTTTTAACCTTTTTACCCTCTTTACGCTTAAATAATTTCCTTTCTACCTCTATACTATTCTCGCTTTTTATGTTTTTTTTACAATTTGTATCTTTTTTACCACTTTTAACATTTACATACTTTTTATTTTACTAGACCTAATTTTTGCTTTTTTTCCATTTTTACCCTTTTTACAAATTTTATTTTACTGTGTCTTTTGTCCTTTTGCGACATTGTTGACGTTCTGGTCATTTACGACCATCTTTGCCTTTTGGTATTGCTGCCCTTGTTGAATAGATTTACTTCTTACCCATTTTACCATTTTTGGCCTTTTAGTGCTTTACATCTTTTTAAATTAACACCCGGCTAAGCCCCAGAGAGATTTTTCAGGGGAAAATGGTAAAAGAGTTAAAAATACCAAAGAGGGCATACAGAGTAAACAGAGTAGAAAGTATAAATCTAATTAAATTTTTATATAGGTCTAAAGGGTTAAAAGACTATGTAGAAAGGTTAAAAAGTGTAAATTAGATTAAATGGATAAATATAATAGCATTATTAAAATTACTTCTCCCAGGTCTACCATAACCCGCATTGCACAACTGATATATGTGTTATTAAATCCATCTCGCGGTGTTAATACAACTTAATTTCTTCTGTTTTTAATTAAATAATAAATATTCAATCAAAAGTTGAAAATTTCCTGATTCAAGGTGCACATGCTCGGTCACAAGGGCTTCTAATACACGAACTTTAGATGTCATCGTTCGGTAGATATCGTGCAACACTCATGACAGACACACAAACCCTTCATTTTATTAGTATAGATTGGCTACGAGAAATTTTTTAAGAAATCCAATTAATTATCTGTTCATTATTTTCGCAGATTCAAAAATGTCTGCAGATTCTTAGACCTAATCTAGCCATCCCATATTTTATAACCTATACATTATTCCCAATTATTTTATTATATTATATTAAAGAACCCAGGAAACGTGACTTATTAAACTTCAACTATTCTTAAATAAGCTTAGGGCCACCACAAAGGGTAGTTCTATTCGACTCGTCGGAGTAGGAACTCATTTCAGGATTCTTTTTTAGACCTGAGGATGGTGCCATTGCAGCGCCGAAACATGTACGTGATAATCTCACACCAGAATTAAAAAGGAACAAGGGAATTTAACCTTTCAGATAAGAATAAAATTCTACTTTATTAACTTCTTTATATCTTTATATCAAACGTTTGTTAATTCTAACTTATAAACATGTATACATCTATTTACACTTTATTATATTGTTCCTCTAATATTCTTTGATCTTTTGGACTTTGGTCTCTTAAAATTTCGTAATATTATATTGTAAGATAACTGATTTCCCGAAAGACAAGATTAACTAACTTACAAGTTTTCTTAACTTAATAGGCATCATTCTCAAACCTTTTACTAATTTAACCTACTTCAATATTTTCTATCAATACCGTATACTCTTATGATTGTTTGACTCTTGTCATAATACTTATATTATTATGTTTAGTCTGATTGTGTATATGTTACTGTGACTCACATTTTTTAATATGTATGTAAAATGTCTAGTATAATAATTGAATTTTATAGGAATTTTATAACAATCATTCTAAAATATATACTCTTTCTGACAAGTTAACGTAATATTATCTTTATAATTCATTTCTCAACTTAATTTCTCTACTTACTTTAATCCTTCTATTAATTCTATTTTTATCAATTCTGAACTAACTCAGTGTTGAGAAATTTTGCACCTCAACATTGTTGTCAAATGTTGGGGTGTGAAATATTACAATATAGAACAAAGTAAGCAAAACTTTACCACACAACGATTATGGAAAACAGTGGGCAGAACAAATAATTTGCAAATCCTGTTAATATTCTTAAACTTAAATCATATAAACTTGCTTTCCTTTTATGAAAATGTTGGTCGTAAAATTGATTTTAAGAAATGTATGCAAGAATTCCTCAAATTTTTAAAGTAATGCAAATATTATATTTCCAATGCTAATTAGGGCCATTACAGAAATAATAATATGATGCTATAAAGATGGGGGCGACAAATTTAAAGTTCACCCAGGTACAAAATTATGCTTGCGGCGGCCCTGAAAAAGCTATATTTTGTCAGACCATGTTGCTATGGGGCCCATTTACTGGTCTAGAAACCCCGGTCCAAATACTGCTTTAGGAGCGATAGTAAACGTTGCACGATATTTACGTGTAAATTCATTCATTAGCCTAGATATCTCATATTGTTCTGATAAAATTGTGTGTAATATCACAGCATGCAGAGCTCGTGTAAGAGAAGATGGTAAGATTTGTACTAAAGTAACCTTATTTCTAGAAACCCAACTTTAACTACTCCATATAAAATAAATATAAACATGAGCTAATAAACTTGTGGCAATCTTCTTGAATCTGAGTGCTTCTCGTCAATTACGTAACATTGCAGAGCAGGGTGGTTACAATACTTTTATTATAAACTTCCCCAACTTTTACAGTTTTTCCAGACAACATTTAAGACACTACAGACCTAAACTTCTACAGTTTTTCTTGACGGATGGGATTTTTTCTTTATCTAATCGAAAATATATTTTCAAAAAATCCTACTCCACCAAACATCAACATTTTTACAAGTTCATTTTCTAGTATTTAATTACGTAATATTTGTGTCATCATGTAAATATGTTATAAAACAAACTTTGTACAACCATTTCCTTTTAGAGTAAAGTATCTAGGTAACGTATTTAGTTAATATCGAGAAAATCTGGTCCCAGGATGTTGCTACAATGCAACTTCAAATGTATGGCAAGTCTGGGCAGGATCTCTGACAATATTTGGCAATTTCGATATCATTATTTTGCATGCACATATTTTGGTATGTTTTGATGAATAAACCTTCATGTTCTAGTGATGAAAGCACAGAATCATTTGTAAACGGAACAGTCAAGGATACAAACCAACTACGATCGTTTCTGAGTGTGGTTGAACATTGAGCGGTAGTGAGCGGTTCTAGATCATGCTTTCAGTGTGGCCAAACACGATATTTGTTTTTGCCAACTTACAGGCTCAGACAAGCTCGATGTCAGTAATCGCCCAACTTCGCTTTATTTGTGGCTTAGCCTTAGAGTAAAGGTTAACCTATTTTTTTTAATCAAAAAGAAGACACATATTAAAAATTGTTAAATAAATTCTATGATTGCTTGGGAATAAGAAATTAGGAGGGAAAATTAATTAAATGAACATAGTAAATATATAAATATAAAGTAAGACAAACCTTCACATGACATTTTGAAATTAAAAAGAACATAGTTTATGCCATTCGTTCACATTTTTTCCCCAGAAATTCAGGAACACCACTAATATAGGGCGTTCACATAACATATTTTTTTAAATTATAATATGCCATTAAGTCGGGAGTGAAGGGAGCGTGGGAAAGGCCAGTGTTTTTGCAGTCTATATAGTAAAACATTGTCTTAGATCCAAATAAATTATTTCTTCCAAACAAATATATAGTTTAATTCTCTTCACATGTTGATATCAACAGTCGTTAAATATCTGTTAATGTGTCCTGGAATTTAATGACAACTTTTTCTATTCATTAACATATTTGTCATTTAATGCTACTATGATCATGAAAAATATTCAACAAATGTTGATATCACTACGCAAAGAAATTTAAACTCTATGTTTGTATAGAAGCAATATTTGATTTATTTTGACCTAAAAGTGTTTTTCTATAAAAAAAAATAATATGCAAAAACACTGCTCTTACTCGCGTTACCTGCATCCCACCTTAAGGTCAAGCAGAAAAACTCTTATTTTTCCATTGTTCCGTCAAGAAAAATATATATTTATTTCTGAAGATTGTCTATAAATTTGCATTTTAGCTTTGGAATATTGGTACAAAAGTGAACGTATGGTAGCCCTGCTTAAAAAAAAAAGAGAAAGAGAATAATCGTTGAATTTGAAGTGAGGGAAAGAGACTAGAGACAGTGCATCCAGCCTAACAGGTCCATTATTAGAGAAATATTATCCGGGTTTAAGAGAGTGATCGAAAGCATTTTAATCTTGCTCACTAATTGGTTTAAATCCCAGTTTTCTGCGTTATTGTTTTTACTTTAGTCTTTCTCTGAACTACTATATCTTTGAGATGTTATTCCTTAATAAATCTTGTAATTAATTTAATATTATTATTTATTAAATTAGAGAGTAAAATAAAAATAAACATAATATGTCGGTAGTCCTGAAGATGAAATTGGACTCTACTAGAAATAAACAAAATCCATCAGTGTTGAGTTTTATTTTGTGTAGTTTTCCTGTAGTAACGAATGCTAAGACAGTCGAGTTCTGTGCAGTTGAAGAACGAAAGCAAAATCTGGAATAATGAGCTAAAGAAAGAAGAGAGGGGAGTTGATTGAATTAAGGAATAGAATGAATTGACTTTGGAAAGTAATTTGAGAAGCTAACAAATAACATTTATGTATAACAAAATATTTCTAAATAGGAAAGAAAAGTCACAAAAGTTCTTATTTAGAGCATATCTGGTTTATAGTCTTTGTGTGATGGAAATTAAAATCCACTTTTAAATTATTTTAATCAAATATTCCAGTTAAAGAATATTTTGGAATAAGAGGCTTGGATAAGATAGTTAAAACCAACCTAACCTAAGTCAAAATCCCCGGAGATTGGATGATTTTCAAGAATTTTGTAATGTCTAACACACTAATTGATATTTTTCCACGACTTCAATTCATAAGATATTAGTATTAAAATACCAAAACAATTAACTAAGGAAGGACTCCTCGTATCCTTTGAATCAGTCGAATCCTTAAGGATATTATAGATTCAAGAAAATTTCGGGCTCAAAAATCAAATCATTAATTTTTTCTTCCATTTTTAACGGAAATTTGTTATTTAGGTCTCTTATAACGCTTATTGGTGAATCAAAACAAATTATAGTTATAGACTGAACCCACTACCAGCCCCCATATCAGTAATTTAACACTTAACTGAATGTATGAGTGTTATAATGAATGGATTATAGGAAATAACGTTAACACTTAGTTACTATTTTATTTTCTATTATTATATTATTTATAGTTCATCGTATTTTTATAACTTTTTCAAGGTTAGGATTTTTTATTCTGGTTTTGAAGGTATATTGGAGACAAGGCCGTAGTCAGTCAATAATTTCAGGGGTGGTGGTTGGTGGGTGCATCCCCTAATTAACATAACACCATAAGTGCCAAAAACTAATAATAAATATTAAAATCCTCTAGAAGCACTCTGAAGTGATTTTACGGTAACACAGTCTCCTAATTTGTACTCGCGCCCTAGATTTGATATTGTTTTAACCATAAATAAAGACACACATATATATATATATATATATATAAATAAAGGTTCACTAAATTTCAGGTGGGGTTTGAACCCCCAAATCCCTCACCCCCGACTACGGCCTTGATTGGAGAATCCTATACGTAGCATAGTGGATTTAACCCAAATATAAAATTAATTCAAAACCACTTAACATATAATTGTTCAAAATGTTAATTAAAATTGATGTTTCTTGATTATATATTATTCTCATGTATCTTGATATTTAAATACAATTTTAACATATTTTGAAATTGTAACGTTTATTTAATAAAAATTAGGGCTATTTATTTAAATCTTACATGAGTTTTAAAAGTTAATGGTAATATAGAACGCAACAATAGTAATTATTAATTAGTGTTTTACCATTGCCTAGTTGGTGCGTTGTGTGTTTTAAAATCGTCAATGTGTTCCAGAATATTAAAATATACTATATATTTCCTTTAAAGGATTTATGCTCGTTTTTGAAGGAGGCGTCCAGTAACGATCTCACGTTTACTAAATGTAAAATGTTTAATAATAACATCCCTTTTACTTTCTTATGATATTGCAAAGCTGGAATTTACTTCATGTCAGTATGTAAAGAAAGAGTTCCATGCTTACAAATTCCTTAACATAATACAGTCAGTGATATTATTAGTCTGTAATAACTAATAAGTATTCGCATAGCGTAACTCTAGAAAAGCACATACAGTTGTTGGAACTGTTTAAAAACTGTTCACCAAAATTAAAGCCAAGCATTTAGAGCCGATTAGGCTGCGCAAGACTTTGAAATGGAAGCTTTACTGTATACATAATAAAGTGTGACAAGCGGTTACGACGTTAAAGTTCGTGAGACGTGGACAAACTATACCGAAGGGGTCGTCTGCATACCATAGATGAACAAATGAAGTACTAAATAACTGTGTGTATGTTTCTCGCAGCATGATTGGATAGCTGGAATACGTGTTAGCCTTCACTTAAATGTTCACATAATGTGAAAAGTTCTCCCCTAAACAACTCTTTAGGTTAACTCTTTAAGTTAACTCTTTAGTGAACCTTGAAATAACTGCATTGGTATGGCATCCATTCACAAACAGGAGGATAACATTTACTTTACGTTACGATACGTTACGTTACGTGGATATTAAGTTATTATTATTATTATTATTATTATTATTATCATCACCACGTCTTACTACCCGTTCGGGCTATACGCACTTACGCTAATGTGTAATGGTAGGGTGATTGTGAGATGAAATGGAGGACCTACAGTTTAACGTGGAATCCGAACCTGGCATTCCCCACATTCACAAGATATATTGTCAGAGGTGAAGGAAGGGTTTGGTAATCAGATAAATCTGTGCCGGGACCGAGGATTGAACCTCGGCCGCCAGCACAGAAGTCTGACACCTTACACCTAGACCATCAGGTCACCAATATTAAGTTGATAGCTATCCCAGCATTAAACGGGAAGGTAGGTAAATTGAGTGGACTTATTTTTATCACCAAATATATTTTTACTATTTAGTAGGTACTTGATTGCAGCGCCTGGCAGGGACATCAATAATTGAAGATTTTCCCAAATGGTTTGAAACACAAATCATTAGTAACAAATTAACTTAAATTAAAACAACAGTAATAATATCCTACACGTTTAACTATCCATCGGGGATACAATATTATAGATAAAATAGTTGACTAGGATCAGAAAAGTAGTAGGAAATGTACCATTATTTGCTTCTTGGAGGAAAATCAAACACCAATTAATAAAAATCCCTCTCTCCACATTCATCTGGGACTAGATCTTTACTCATACTTAGCAACACGTCTTACTACACGTTCGGGCTATACTTTTATGCACTCTTTATTCTAATGGGTTAGGAATTTGGAAGGTTGAATATAGAGTAAGTGAACCCGCATTTGCGTGTAGGAAGAGTGGAAAACAATTTGGGGAACCCCGCAGTTCACCCAAGCGAGATTTGAACCTGAATATCCCCATCTTAGGCAGTATTGCTCAACACGAACTAAGCGCGTTAGCTAACTGCACCATCGAGGTGGGTAGATCTGGGACTAGAAGCCTGGCCTCCTCGTTACCGGCAAACAAGACTAGATGAGCATAACATTTAATCTGCCTGCCCACCGGTACAAATCCCAATCATAATACAGACTTTTAAGGAGTAAGGATTGTGAAAATTTCTCAGAATTGATGAATCTGAATTAGCTTGGGAAGAGTATGGAAGAACTACATAGATGATACTGAGATAAAGAACCACCCTGAGTGAACCTGGCCGAGATTTGAACCTAGACCTTTCCATCAGTAAATAAATGTATTTTGAGATTGACGTCTTAAACTTCTTGAACACCATTGAAGTTTTCAGTATTGACCTTGCACTCCCTAAACAGATTCTGGTAGGAATACATTTTAGAAAATACACACCTACCTTATTGTGGTAAGCATCAATATCAGTTTATTATTAGTTATTTCACACCATTGTAATAAAATGGTTCAAGACATCACTCTCGAATAATATTGGACGGCCGAAGACAAGGAAATAGGAGTTTGAAGCCCGGTTGGGTGTACTGAGATGGTTTTCCTAAATGGTGTTCTACTCTCCCTCCATAAAAATGCGGGTATATTTATTATATATTAACTCATCGTCCTTAAAATATTTGCATAGCTAGTTTATTGTATGCGTAAAACATGAACGGACAGTAAGACGTGGTGACAAAAATACTCCCTTAAATCGGATTGGGTACTGTTTAAGCTCACAAACTCACTAGTCAATTTAACCTGATGCAGGACACTGTAAGACTAGCACCACAAACTGTTTTATTCGAGTTTCCTAATTATTGGATTATACTATGAATGATTACAAGGAGAAATAGTAATATAATGGGCAAATTAAGCAAATTAGATTATACTTAAATATAAAATTTGAATTGCATACAAAAAGTATTTATTTTATCAATTAATCTTAAAATAAGAAGGGATACATCAAAATTAGTTTCGACCTAATCTAAGATATTAAATTATCTTATTTTATTAATTGAAACATAAAATAAAGATATATTATTGTTGATGGTAATATTAAATTATTTAATTCAAATTAAGGAAGATTGATGTTCAAATTAGAGCTACTAACTCTTTGTTTTACTAGTTAAACTCTGCATCCTCCATTGTTGAAACCTTCCTTCCACTCAGGGCAGACAAGGGTAACATAAGTGGGCGAAGCGACCAACGCGTGTGAGTGAAGGAAGACGCGTGGTGTGGAAAGACACAACACTGAGTGGACTTGGAACTATTCTCTTTGTTTGTATACATGGTAGTTACAGAGCTGCTCTCTAGTCACTGAACAGAGAAACAAACCTCACGCTACAACAATCACACTGATATGAAGGACGTATTGTACACCCGGTTCAACCTCTAATATACATATACGACCCGTCAGAGTAATATTGATACCTTTCAAGGTAAACGAAATGGAGATTCTGAGTCAAATTAAATTTCTCATTCGCTAGTACGTCTTCCTATCGAGAAAAAAATAAAAAATAAATAGAACACAACTCCTGGTATTGTTGAAGTATAAATTATGAGTTAAATTTAATTAGTGAGGCCGAGGAACTGAATATTGTTATGGTTTTGGAAATAATTAAGCATGTAAGTATTGTTCCAATAAATGGTATGATAAAATCGTAAGACTTTTTAAAATGTTTTTATTGCTTGGAACAAAATATTTTTAAAAATGTTTTTCAGTAAATTAGCGTTAAGTAAGTTTTCCGCTTTAAACAAACATATCATCTTATATTGATATAGTCTGTGTTATCTCCATTAATAAAATAATATTAATAATATGAATATAATTATTATATATTCTCCCCTTATCTTACTATGTTTTATTATTCTTCTATAAGCATTTTAACTATGTTATTGGATAGGGGTGTAATAATACTATATATCATAGTAAATATACGATCATTTGCGTTGAACGAGTGCTAGGAACAATATAAAAAACCACTGTACACTAAACCGGGATTAGAAACGTGACCTTCCCCCCATAGGAGGCTCAGACTAGATAAGACGTAAGTTTAGTTCATATATCCACCGCTGTGGGTCCTCAAGCTTGTATATTAGAAATACTCGTTAATTATTTAGTGTACAACGCGTTTTACTGCTAGTTCGGGGTTTCCACATATTCACACAACTTGGGCAAGGACGAGGAAGTTACAATCAGGAACTATACATATATTTGCGTGGAAAGAGAATAGGAGAGCATCGCTGTAGGTAGACCATTCAACCATAGATGTTGGTATGTAGTTTCCAGTAGTTTTACTAACCTGTTTCACTCTCTCATTATGTTCAAAAGATCTTCTCTCTCCTTCCAACCATCACTGATAACTAGACTAAGTCGGACCAGATAGCTTTGCTATAAAAAAATGTAAGAAAAATTCCCCTGTAGCTATTGACATGTTGGGTCTTGACCATTACAATATTGATAGTTTAATTGAATTTGTTTTCAACATAAATAATTAAATAGACCTATTTAAGTTTTTAATAGTATTGCATCTTACTACCCATTCATGCTATACGCATACGTATTAATTACGCTAATGATCTAGGAATGAAGAAGTTTGAATTTAAGGGAAGTGTGTCCACATTTTCGTGGAAGGAGAAAGGAAAACCCCTTTGGAAAACCACCAATAGTACACACAACAGGAACTCAATATTTAAATTAATACTATATTAAATTTGCAAATTTAATTCTAAATAAATAATAAAGGGAAAGGGTGTTATAAAATTAAAATATTTGTGTCTCACAATCGGAATAAAATATACATCAAACTGAATTATATTCGTGTATACACTTTTTAAAATTTCTTTGTTGTACTTTTGAGGATTGTTGATAGAATATTTTGGAATTTAATAAGCATGCACTGAGACCCAGTTTGGATTAGATTGAGGCTTCTAGAAGATTAGTGTTCATGATGTAAAACAAGAAGGTATCTATAATATGTGGAGATAGAGTGTCCTTCAAACTTACTACAGTAACAAACTCACTACTTCATAAGTTTACGAGACTAGCAAACACTCAAGATGTTCCGCGAGCTCTCACTAAGTTGTTACAAACATATACTTTTTTTTAATAAAGTTTAATCTAGTTCACATCTAGATTATTATTAATCTTTCTAGTCTTCATGTAATTACAGTGGTCTGACTTTCTGGTGGTTTACCAAGCTGTTGACCTTTCTCAAACCCATTTGTTAGGATTTTTTTTATTTATTTAAGTATTTAACGTGACTGATTATTATATCAGTACACGAGAATTTCCATAAGCGAGAATGAAAGAGCCAACCAATATCAGTTAGAAAGGTATTTACACATACTTTCAGGGTTATTTTACATGACACAAACAATACTTCCCCTCCGATGGAGGTTGTGCTAAGGATTTTTATCACTCAAGGAAACTCCATCGTTTCCTGTTGAGTTTGAACCCACAAACATAGGGTCCTGAGATGAGCACTTTACACCAAGACCACCAAGGCCATCTATTTGTTTAGAGTAACGCTGTTCATTTTCAACCTACTCCTGAAAACACACGGAATCAACGTCAAATTCATCGATTCTAGTTTGTTCATGACGGGAATGCCAAACAAGCTGAAACCGAAATAGTGCTGTCAATGGTTTAGCGATCATGAATAAAGAAGATATATTAAATTAGTTCCAAAAAATAAAATTGTGCTACAAATATAACATGAGTAGTGATTGGGTTCTACCATTCCACTTTGAACTCTTGACCTCACAATTATTTAGGAGGGTTTTCCCTGGTGACATATTCCATCAGCAAAATTTGACTTGACTTTCAGGTCACTTGGATGCTATCTCGGGACGGCACCAGTTTGGTGACAGAACATGTTGAGATAAGAATATGCCACAGTGATGTCGCTAATCTAATGAAGTCAGAATATTATTGGGCTGCATCTATTTATAGAATTTATTTTGGGAAACGTCAAAACCTATTTTGGTAAAAATCTATTTTGTGAAACGTCAGAATTTATTTTGAGAAATATCTTTCACAAAATCTATTTTGGTAAAGGTCAGAATCTATTTTTGGAAATATCTATTTATATCATCTATTTTTGATTCATTATCGGCGCAAGTTATACGGCATGATATGTCAAGAGAGGAATATACCACGGGTGATGTGGCAACCCTGATGACGTCGGAATCTACTTCAAAATCTTTGACTATGATTTGGTTATTTACAATGATGCTGACGCAATATGTGTAATCGTTTTGTCTATAGATGTAAGCTTAGACGTGAGCAGCGATTCATTCTTGAAATAGTATTTGGTTGAGTAATAGTTGTGAATTAGGCAAATCTTTCATGTGTATAATTACTATAGTCATATTATGACAAGAATACAGGCAGCCCAAATAACTACTTTCAATATTCATGTACCAACATTATCATCATATGTTTTCAGCCCACTGTTGGGTCAATTTAATAAAATGCTTCCATCTTCCTCAATCGTTCCAATACTATTAAATGGGTAGTGAAGCGCTATACAAGGAGCCTACGTTGTGGGTTCTTCTTAGCCTCTCCTACTAAAACCCGATCCCACCGCCATGTGGTGTACCCCGGAATCTGAATAACCTGGCGGAGGTTGGGTTAAATCCCAGAAAAAGCCAGCTAATGTGTAAACGGGAGACAGGAGAATATCTAGGGCCAAAAACCGAGCATCTAGGAACAGGGTTTGGCCAGTTAGCTTCCAGCTTGGTTGGCTGGGCGTGTGAAGGATGTTGATGATAGGTAAGTCATCATCAGCATCCAAAGTCTCAGTTAAGGAAGGTTACCACCAAAAGGTCTACCTGAAGACCTACAAGTGGCATCCCTGCTACTCAGGTGTAGGCAAAGACAGGCCTAGTAAGCGGGTGGCTGAAAAACCAAAGTACTCGGGAAAATAAAGTAGTACGCATATGTTGTAGTCAAAACTAGTTTTAGTTAGAACGCATTTTCTCTAGGTTAAAACTAGTTTATAGTGAATGTCTTTGTTACAACTAAAATGTCCTAGCTATAACCAGAATTTACTGCTATACATGTTTGAATTTTAGATAACACTAGTTTTACTTTGAACATTAGATATAACTAGTTTTAGCTAGAAAAATAGTTTGGGGGAAATAATTCAATCAAAAGCAATTAAGTTTTGATTCGGATTAAAAACATTTGTATTGTTTAATACAATATTTATTGAGAATATTGGTCACACATCTATGTCATTAATATTAATAAAAGTAAAACAAAAATAATCATACACTAAAGGAGCATTTTTAAGGAACATCACAAAGTCATGTCTACAGTATTAATTAAAAAGGTGAAATAAAAATAATCATACATTAAAATTATATTAATTAGTCTTATACGTTTAACGAAAGTAGCTTTAGTCTTAATAAAAGACAAACATAAAATAAAAAAGGGAACAAGTAAGTTCACATTACGTGTTATTGCAAGGCAAACTATCGTAGCATTTCGAGTTAGACAGGTTGCCTTTTTTCTTACAAAATCACCTTTTTGACATACTCGCCTTCTTACACACCAACAGCGATCAAATCCCTGGCCTGTTCCTAAGACTGCTGTCTTGACAGCAGTTCTTAAAGACAAATTTGTCTCTGGCACTTCTTCTAGTAGCAAAATTTTTTATTTGGACACGTCGAATTAGAACCTGAAAAAGCAGATTTTGTTAGCTTACTTAAAAAGCTATTAGGTATTTAATAGGATCTTCTACGCACTATGCATATTACAATAAAAGTATTAAACCTTAAAACATTAATTAATTACTTTCATAGTTAGCAACATTAAACAGTGGCATATTTTCAGTGCTTTGAACCAAGAAGCCACTGAAAGTGTTGGCAACGACATTCGTCCCTAATTATTGAAATCAATTCAAAAATACATACCTCCAATACAATTTATTGAGTATCCCATATTTTGTTCTAATCTTGTGCAAACTCTGTTCATCCTTTTGAAGAACCACTTCAATACTATTGCGGAGATCTGCTTTTGCTTTGTCATCATCAGGAATTGGTATAATTATACTATCACTGATTTCTACAAGAGCGTGTATTTAATCTGAAGCCAATTTCATCATCTTGGCCTGTTTTGTCAAGTTTTCATGTACCTTTTGTCTAGCTTTTGTTATTTTGGATTGTCGATTTGCATAATCTACTGCTTCTGAATCGTTGTCACTAGCTGGAATTATCTCATGAGCTTTTTGTCTAGCTGCTGTTATTTGGGATTGTCGATTCGCATTAGCTACAGCTTCTGGATCTTCTACACTAACTGGAATTATTTGAGGCTCTGCACTCGTACTAGATACAGCTTCTGGGTCTTCTTGACTGGTTGCTGCTGTAATTGGAGACTGTCCACTTGTACTAGCTAAAGCTTCTGCGTTTTCTTGTCTGGCTGCAGCAGTAATCTGAGACAGTCCATTGCTACTAGCCATAGCCGCTACCTCCCCTGGATCATGTAATATTTCCACATCATAGGGTGCCCCATTTTCTTCATCTATCACATTAATTTTATTTAAAACCTCTTTAAGATCATCTTCATCTCGTACCTGCCTTATAACATCTATAGGAAAACTCGAAGTCATAAGCCCTACTCGTGGCTCTGTACCAAACATGGCTTTATATGGTGATTGCTTAGTACCAGAATGAAGTGCCCGATGTTTCTTAAAATGTACAAAACAAGGACCGTTTGACCAATTCAGAGTATTGTTGTCTTGCATCCACGAAGCCAACATTTTCTCAATGTCTTGGTTAGCGCGTTCGACAGACCCTTGACTTTAGCTGTCTCTTTGTTTTCCGTGAACCAGTTTACTATCGGGCCAAAATGAAGCCAGCTCATTTTTGACAGAATTAACAAATGATCGGCCATTATCAGAGTGTAAAATGCAAGGAGCACCAAATGTCAAAAATATATATGTTAATTGATGTGGTACTTCCACAGATCTCTTGCTTTGCAGTGCACGTAACAAAACAAATTTTGTCAAGTGGTCCTGATGAACCATTATAATTTAAATCCACGATCTTGAGTTTACATGTCGATCAGATACACTTGGTAACGACTCTTCATTTGTGAATGAAGCATAGGTTTCGAAACAAACCCCCTTTACTTCATACTATTTCTACGCCGACAATTCTCGCACATATACAAAAAATATTTATCGTATCTATTGTTATGTTCGCATATTTTCTTGAAGTTTCAGTTTTTAGTCTATCTCAACCACCATGACCAACGGCCACAGGAGCTGCTTCAATAATATCGAAAATTTCGTCTACAAATAAAAGTACTTCATAAGCTCTTTTTTTGTCACTAGCTTTCGCGTCTCACAAATATTAATAACCTTGAATTGATTTAATCTTCTGTACTTTTTCTGAGTCTTTTTTTCAGCTAATTGTGCTTCTTCAATTCTGCCCACTAATTTATCGTAAGTTTATTTTGTCATAACATTGTAGTGTTTTTTTTTGTTCATCAATATGTAATATCCTTTTTTTAAATTCTTCTTTCCATTGAGTTTCTTGATTTATATCGGCCATGACAAATCCGCACGAGTCCATCTCTACGTGCTTAGCGGAAGACTAACTGAGCGGGTGCGCGTAGGTGGGCTGCGAGCCGACCGACTCGCCCCACCCGAGTCAGGCAATGCCTCTCGAATAATCAGAATCGTTCTAATACTTCACGTGTAAGCTAAAATGAACCTTGACCTTGGTCGATACAATTTTAACTGAGTCATTTCATCAAAACCCGTTTTATCTAGTTAAAACCAGTTTTAACTGACATTCGTTTTTGACCAGCAGTAAATTCTAGTTGTAACAAAGGTATTCCCTACAATCTAGTTTTAACTAGTAAGAACGCGTTCTAACTAAAAACGGGGTTTCACTGTAACACATATACTAACAAAATGCATGAAGCATAATAGTTGTTTATATATTTTATGCTTAATTAATAATATTGTTTTGTTTTAGTTAAGAAAATCGTTTTTGATACCCTTAATGTATTTGGCCTTAGACCCCGGTTTTTCAGATCCACAGATATGGTTGGAGTGCATTTAACTGCTGGAGAGCAGTCTAAAGATCCCACAGTGTTTCTAAGAATGTCGGATGAAAATGGAATGGGCCCAGCTCCAGTTGAAACTGTGCCGAGCTAACCTCAGTTAGCTCACACAAGGGTCTTGTTATGTAACCTTTTTCTGGCGCATATACTTCTAATCACTTTCTTTGATCCTTAATGAGCCTACTATAACTGTTCGTGCGCACGAATTCCCCCTTCCTCGGAAGAGGGGTAATTCCTGACGTTCATATGTTTTCTTTCCCTCCTCCCCTACTCTCTTCGATCGCTGGTCATGCGCGCTGCTCGAAGCGAGTCCGGCGCTGTTTCTCACCCTTCTCTCTCCTTGCAGTTAGTTCCCGTCTGGGAGTGCTCGGTGACTATTCTAAGGGAGTGCTAGCTTTAGGGTAGTACTATTAACACTGGGGAAAGACACCTCGTGTTAGACCTGGTATTCTGTGCTCTTTAAATGTTGGCAGTGTTCTCCTGATATACAACGGGTTGTCACTGCCCTGTATAGTCGCCATGGCTTCGCTGGGATGGCAGCTTTGGGACCACCACAGTTAGCCCTCACCACACCTTGCCTTGATAAATTGTCTACTTCTATCTACGGCTGGTATGGTACTGGTATTATCCCGCTGGTACGGAGCTACTTCATCATTGGTGGCTTGCTGGTGTTAGCTTTCTGGAGGCGTGCTGGTACTGGGCAGCTAATCTCCAGCGGGTACGGTACTGGTATTCGCCCGCTGGTACGGAGCTACTTCATCACTGGTGCCTTGCTGGTGTTGGCTTGCTGGAGGCGTGCTGGTACTAGGCTGCTAATCTTCAGCGGGTACGGTACTGGTATTCGCCCGCTGGTACGGACCTACTTCATCATTGGTGCCTTGCTGGCGCTCGCACGCTGGAAGCGTATTGGTTCAACGGGGCTGCCATGCTGGTACTCTCCCGATTGTTAGCAGCTGGCTCGTGGTGGGCACGTTCGCCAGGAAGTTCATGCTGCTCACGGACCCATCAAAATACGGTTGGTCAAGGTGTACAGGATTCAAGCGCGCAAGGACCCACTGCCTTTAAAGCGTGCGACATAGTATAGTTAAGCGAGTTGTCTAGGTCATGAGTACTGGTAGTGGATGTGTAACGGGCTCGACTCCCGGGGGAAGTACTCTAGGTTATTTGTTAGGCCTAATGTTGTGAAGCATTGAGGCGATTGTTGCTCCATTTGAGCTTGTAGTGCTAGAATCTGTAATCATGCACTGTGTGCCAAGCCTATAGGTAACCTTATATTTGTATGCTCTCATAGGCTGGGTGAGGATAGCCAGACACCAGTTTACTATATACTCAGAGCTGGCCAGAATGTTACCACCAGTCTATACGAATAATTTAACTTGTTAGCCCAGATTGCCAGGGAGCTCATGTTTAGATATGTGTTGTTAGCATACTCCAGCCTTGGGCATGATCAGCCAGAATGTTCTTTATTAGTAAAGTGGTTCTGCATTTTTTTTAGAGTCGGTCATTGTCTGTGTGATAAGCAAGTAGCTAGACAGTTATGCCGCCTGTGTATAATGCCACCAGAATCCTATAATCTATTATTGTCGTGCTTATAATGTGTTTACTGTCAATATTAAATAAATCTTATTTGCTCAATTTCTTTCTACTATGTTTACTTGCATCCCTCCCCAATTTTCCTGTGGTTAGTGTGCAAAACGGAAGTTTTGAATACCAACTATTAAAAGATAAGCCATTGCACAGTTGTCCATTTAAAGTGTATTCTGTTATATTCAGGTCAAATAGGTCTGTTGATAGGGTGAGGCATTGTCTAACACCTTGGCTCGTTTGATAGCATGCCCAACTTTAGATCTAGGTGTCCCAGGTTCAAGTACTGGTTGGACCTGTTACCTAGGGATATTATTGTAATAATGAGTTTGATCTTTCATGGAAAGTTCTAGTAGATGTTGTGTCTTTCAATATTGAGAAATTATTAACTTAATCTACACTAAAAAGAACTAATGCATAGCTATGTTATTTTCAGATGCCTGGGACAGCCATATGATATTTCATATACCCAAGACCTCACAATTTACAGTCCTGTTAAATAAAATTAGCACACTGTTCTTGGATGTTTTTGCCACACGACTACTTCCTCAGTCAATAACGTCTCAAGAATAAGTCGGGAAAATTTTCTCCCACCTGGATTATATTTATGACTCCATATATGAGAATATTTATAAAGAAAGCGTGTTGTAATAGTTAACATATTTGAATTTGAAATTGTAATGTATATTTTCGTTCATTTTATGTGTCCCTGAACCAAAAAACGTTAATTCCAAATACCATTTAGTCCAATGTCTGTCTCTCTACCCCGGGATTTAGATCTGAAACGATTTGTTGAATTTTCAAACTTCATATTATGGAATAACTTTTGGTTTTGACTCATATAATTAAAATAAAGTTTAATATACTGACGAGTGAAAGTTTGAAGATGGTTACAAGTATTGGGTTGCAATATGGAAATCTGATGAATGTTTGACATGACAAACAACACTATAATACGTAAATACGTTTAATGGTGGTTTGAAATTTGGATAAATTTTAAAAATTGTTATAATTATTTGCTTCAAAATTAATATCTTTTAAGTTCTATTACATGAAAACTAATCGTTAAAAAATAGTGTACAGGTGATTAATATTGTTTCAAGATTGATATCTGAGTGATAAAAATAATATATATTGAATGTAATTTCATTTAAGGATAATTTACTTATGTAAATGGCATTTATGATTTAGGCCAACTTGGATATCTAGTAATTATTATACAAGATAAATAACAACATAATGCTACTGTACAATGAGCATAGTACATTAACTACTGATATTTGAGAAATTATATTTAAAAAAATATTTTAACAATTTTGTTCAAGGGAGTAAGATAAAATGTTTGTTTTCACGTGTAAAACCTACTTAGGTATAGCTTACTGAAAAAAATTGCATTTTTAATTTTATTCCAAGATTCATTAGAGAGTTTGTACGAATGTGATTTATCATTTATTTACCACTATATTTAAACTCAATGTATAAGAGTGAAACATATTCTAGTGTAATTTATTGAATAAGTATATTTGAATTCAATGAATAAGGGGAAATATAGTTAAATGTAAATGACTGAAAATGTTGTTCCATGCTACATTATAAAGTTTGCACGATTGTGCTGTATCATTCATTCCCCACTCTATTTGAATTCATTTAATAAATTGATTAGGTGTTTCGGGATTTATTACTTTTAAAAATAAAAGTTTAATCACCCATTTCGTTGTGAATAAAATTGCAATGAAAGATTAAAGCCTCCATACACTGAAATTATTTTTTACAAAATGTGCTCTTGTATTTTTAAACTAAAAATTTCGACTCGTGTTTTAGTTGAATGGGATTTAGTATGACGTGAAAACGTGATCCCTTCACCAACTACATTGACCATCTCCTAGGCTGTAGTTTTGCTGATTACGAGTACTCTATATCTCCCGCCCTCCCCCAGTAGAGCAAGTAGTTTGAGCTTTACCAAGAGGTGTCTCTCTTCGTATTGTCGAGGAGAGAATAAAATAGTTAATGAGTTTATTTTATACTGGTAGAGAAGATACCGTACGTCTTGTTACCACGGCAAGCGATCTTGATGCATTAAGCTGTCTCAAAGAGCAAATTACTGCTTCACTCAAACGGCTGCTTGACCATGGAATCAGTGATGATGATCGTGTCAGACTACTGTTTATAAGCACCTCGACGTGGAATCATTTATACGTTCAGCTTAGGTAAATGGACTAGCTAGACGCCTGAGCCAATAACATAAGTCGCATGTTGAATAGTAATAGTTTGTCCTTGATTACTTCACCGCTGTATGTTAATCTAAGCCCTTTTAGGGTAGCTTGGGAGAATGACGAGTGTTATTATGAGAAGCTCTCCACCGCAAGCACATACGGCAGAGAAAACAAAGAGCTTGTTACTATTCAAAATGGCCACAAACTTTGCCTTGTCTGTGAATTGAGTGTTGCCAAAAGTGTATGCAATTTTAAAATTCACCTAGAATGCATGTAAATGAACACCTAAAGGAATATAAGAGATGGCCGTAATATTCAAAAGTGCAAATCAGAATATTATCATGATACGCGTGTGGCAATTTTTAAAGGTGGTGGAGTCTTTGAGCTGAAACGATTACAAACATACCTCTCCAACTATAAAATCACGATATTCTGGGAAGTTTGGGGAGGTAAGTCATCTATAAGGGGCCTATCCCTCTCAAATATTCCTTTATGGGGTATTTGTATTTGTATTTATAAGCAAAACGCTTTTGATTTTGACACTTCCTTAAAATCAGCATTTAGGTATTTGTACGTTTGTCGTGAGTTCCATGTGCCATTCAACACAAAGAATGAGCAAAAATAGGTATTCACTTGCATAAATTGCTAAGCTAAATCTGTCTGAATCGGGGGTCAATCTGTGGCCTCTAATGACTGCGGATGGCTGTTCACTAACCAGGCGTGTTACGATAACCACAAACGTCCCGGTTTTGTAGAGCTCACATGTCACTGTAACTTCAAAAAAAAGTGTGGGGCTCATAAGCAAGTTTTAAGTTTGGTAATAGCAGCCTATTTGTATCGGAATTATGATACTTTTTGCATATCATTCGATACCTAAAGTCTTTATGGTCATTTCTGCTACTTGAAGGAGGTACAATCTAAGCCATCCTTTCAGAAGAACAATTTATTGTTTGTATCAGACGACTTTGAATACAGGTAGGAAACGCTGCTTCAGGGTGCTGCTAGTACCTACCTGTACAAAGTTAATTTTTATGTCATGCAGACGTATTTTAAGTCTTGCCTTCGTGTTTAGAGAAGTGATTATTTTTGTGTTAGTTTGGGGGGTAATAGGAGTGACGTATTGGAATAGGGAAACCATAATGTACCAATTTTTTGAATTTTTTTGGGTTAGTAAGGTCAACTTAAATTAGGGATGCCATTGCGCATAGTAAATAGCAAGAGCTATGACGTAAATTTTATTTTAAAACACACCATGATGGTATTAAAATGGACTCCATAGCTCATAATGAACGCCAAGAAAATAATGTCTATAGAGCCCACTCCACTTTATTAATTCACTAAACTTTCTACTTATTGCGTTGTTTATCATTCCTAATACATTCAGTTTGGACGAATCCTTGGCCAAGAGATAATTCCACCAATTTTCAATTAAAAATAACTATGGCACTGGGGGGCCTTGATGCGAAAGGAGGAATATGGCATCAGTGATATGTCAGTAGAGGGAAGGAAGCATATTGAGGTGTGGTATGACATACTGGACAAAGAGAATTATGTCTTTAATTTCAACTGAGTATTGGAATTAATTTGCGTGAAAGATGTATAAATACTACCGAAAGCCTAATTAAAGTTTATAGACATGTTCATTTCAAAAGCTAATGTAGATCCTTTTAGAGAGGCGTGTACGATTGCCGGAGTAGCCATGTTGGTTTATCGCTGATGCCACCAAAATATACCATTGGTATCATTCCTAATGGTGGCTACCAGTACACAGACTAACAGTAGCTCATCGTCATACAATGTATTTTCTGGGAGGCCCATCAGCGTCAAGTCTCTATTATTCATGTGGGCAGTGGCTGTAAGGAATTTGTGCTAGGATGACGTGTAGATAGTATTGTTAAAGCTAGGGATATCACCACCATCTTCCAGTTTTGGGGGTGTTTTTGGCAAGGGTGCCTTCTCTTTCATCCCGACTTGAACATCCTTATCAAAAATAGCCACCATGAAACCATGGATTGTGCTATAAAGTGGCCATGTCCTGCGTGAAAAAGTTTAATAATTCCATTTGGATGCACGTAGAAATGTAGGAGTGCATGTTTAACGCATTGAAACACACTGACAAGGACTTGAAAAAATTAGGACTCCAGCACAATGTGGTGGGCGTACAAATTGTATCAAGCTCTTCCACAATGCAGTCCTTTCCTGGGAAGATAAAATCAAGTACATGGAAGCGTGTTAATTGTATACAAACGTTTATAATTACAAAATGTACCCCATTTGTTATCCAAAAATTCTCTTGGAACCAAATTTCCTGCCAGTACATAAAATAAAAAGCTTAACCAAAGCTACTGTGATACTTTCACGGGATTAATTCATTCCCGTTTGCCAACATGGATGCATGACAAACTCATTTTTATTCTCTGTCGTAAATGTGGGGAAGAGAAAACACAAGATGCAAATTAGCATGACGACAAGAAAGTTCGTTAGTTAATAGACATCTGGGTGATTGTCATTATCCGTAAAGCTATTGACAAATGGTAAACTGATGAAGCCGTATATGAAGTGTGTAAATATGATGTATCTGTTTACGGCCGTCAGACACGTTCTTACGGTTTGTTCCAAGGGTGCATCGATATTTATTTGAAAGTTAAACAAGAAACCAGTGGATGGCCAGAATGGTGTACCTCCAAAGAGGAGAATTTAGCTTACATTCAAAATTATAAGGAAATGAAAAGGATAAAAATCAATTATTATTCGGTTTGGGAGAACTTTGGTCTCCACAAATTGGCTAAATAATTTGTAAATACATTATGTGTAAGGTTTGAGCCAAGTCCTGATTTACCACACAAGGCCGTCGTCAACGATCATCAGGGAATTCAAAAGTACCTGTCAAATCCATATATCAGCGAACTACAGTGGACAGCGTCATTGACGCTAATGATGATGTTATGTTCCTCAATAATTACAAGGATGCGCGTGACGCGTTGCGGCCTAATTCAAACATGAGTGTTGAGGTGGTGTGTCACATGACTGCTATGGCTAGGTCTCACTTATATTGTATCCTATAGAAATTGGGGTACCGCGTTTTTTTTTATCATAATACAGATAGCGTTCTATTCATGAAATTCCCCAGGTATTGGAGTCCACTGATAGGAGACTTAGTTAAAATTTGGGTGACCTCACTGACGATCTTCAGGATTATGTTCTGTAAAGCAACATTATCACTTTTGTATCTGGTGGCCCCAAGAATCAAGCATACTAAGTCTGTGTCGGTGGTGATCACACCAAAATGAAAACGGTGTGGTGCAAGGTCAGCGGGGACACCATAAACTACAGCACTATAAACGACGTTAATTTTGACTTTTAATTAATGTGATTTTTAAGGTGATTATCATAAAAAAGGCTGTGGAAAATCTATATACTGATATCACACGAAATTGTAAGAAATTATATTTCAACTGTATGCACCGTTTCAATGACTAAATCCACCGGCCAGTGTACACCAAAAGTTGAATCGCTGATGATTAGAATATGTTCCCGTTGGTGTATCAGAATCCTTGTAAATTTTCTCGTCATGACTAAAGGTTTATACTTAAAACGCCCTGAAAGATCAACTTTTTTATTTTTCACTCCAAAGAGCTCCACTGACATAACATTACTAAAAGTCTTGAGATCTGTTAATATTTTTTCTGAATGAAAATACGCATGAACTTTTATTGCTTTATTTAATAGACTATGAATACTTTCTTTCCTTGATTTTTTATTGACAAGTGCAAGATTCAGCTAATTGACTATTTCTAGTCCAATGTAAATAATATTGCTTTTTTGTTTGCATATATTTTGATAGAATTTTTGTTTGTAATTATATTTAAATTTAAATTTTATTTATGTTGCTTTTGTGTAAGCTAATATATTTTAACAAGTTTTTTAGTACCTAGTTAAGTATTCTCATCATGAAGGCAAGCAACAGTTTCTTCTTGTTTCCTCTGCTTTGAATAAACGAAACATTTATTACTTTGATATCAAATAACTGCTATTCATGGTGAAAGCTATGATTGCCCGATTGTAAATAAATATTATACAAAATTAAACATTTATTATTTTCAAAATAATGCTATTCATGGTTTAAGGTGTGCCTGCCATTTGTTAATAAATATTCTAAAAGTGTTATATTTGTCTTTTAACGTCTACACCAAAAAACCCCTCTTGTATCCAATAAAGATACAAGGTCGTGTAATTTATAAGCTCATTCTAAAATTCTATTGATACATTGAAACAACCATTAGTCAACTGTGTAAATTCGCATTTTGTTTCCAACTTTATCCGTTACTTAGACACAATCTGTAAAGTTAAATTTTAAAAAACCTCTTGGTGTCGTGCTTTATGGCAGCTGAGATTTGAACTAAAAGGGCCAAGATCACGTGTAATATTCTGTAATGGCCTGCTGAAAATTGATGGCAACTGTAATAACTATCCACAGATGATGGTTATTGACGACCTGATGGGGGAGGCCAACGAAGTGGTTATTGATATTTTCACCAAAGGATTCCATCATCACAATATTAGTGCCATATATTTCACACAAAATATATTCCACCAGGGTTAGAGCCAAAGAGACATTTCCTTAAATGCTCACTATATCGTATTGTTTAAAAATCCCTTGAATGAAGCCAAGATACAACACTTTTCACGCCAGGTCTGCCCTGAAAACTCACGTTATTTACAGGATTCCTACGTGAACGCCATATGAACCCCCCATGGTATATTATGCTAAATTTAAAGCAAGGTACACCCAAATGGTTCCGATAAAGAACTAATACAAGTGTTGGATGCTGCGTATATCTACTACACAAAGGCTATAAAAACTCCAACCTTTCTCAGCTATAGGTAATTTAATAACAACTAGCTCTAAGGTGTTTAATTGAGCCACTATGTTGTGTGTGATGCATCGTATGAACCCTAGACAATAGGCCACTATATTAAAAACGGCGGACAAAAAACTGATATATCCAGACGTTTTTGTGATTTGTGTACAAATCTACGACTCAAGATCATTTATTAAAGATCTAAACCGCTTTTTAGTAACTTTTGGAATTCTATGTTTATAACGTTCGTACATTCAACGATTAACTTATACATCGATTTCACTGTTGTTATTAGCAACTCTTCTCTTCCTCACATTGGCTGGTTGGTTGCATTCACGTCACTCTATTCTGCCAAGATATATATATATATTTGAACTAGGGAGACCCTACACATCACTGATGACCCTCAAGGACTATCCAGCTTTGAGAAATCCACGGCAGACAAACTTTCAAAGTGTTGTCGCCTCTAACTTGACCGATCTCTGGGGAGCAAGATTGTACTTCTAGTATGAATGTTCCAAGAAGGTGTATCACGCAACAAACATAATTTCAACTAGAGCAGGGTGAGCGACTATCGTTTATACTGCCATAAAAGGAGTCCAAATTGTAAACAACCATCCTCAGCGGTTGGAACTAAGAAAGGTGGAGTCAGCAGTAACATGGGATGATTGTGTTACTGCTCACCCTATGAACAAAATGCCGGTGAATGGTTGCCATTATTCTTGAAATAACTTTGATCTGGACGATTGGACTAGATTTTCCCGCACTAGTGGGCACATGGACTAGATGTCAGGCTCATATACATTTCTTTGATGGTGATGGGGAGGATAATAGTTTTTGATGGGTGAACTTGCGTGATTTTTCCGAAATAGTGTTAACTTTCTTGTCATGGAAATGGGGGTATATGTAACTTTAATATTAACTTCCTCCACGAGAATAATTAGTCCTTACACTCGTACATTCCATATGGGTGGGAAGATGCGGTGAAAAATTGGAGTCTGATTCAGCGCAAATGTTTGAGTTTAAATTTTTTTAATGTTATCTTTATTGATTTAAATGAGAGTTTGATGTAAATATTACTGATAGTGTCCAAGTGTGTCGTTTATATACTTTAGTAGGAGGGGAGGATCGAAGACCCCTCTCTTAATCTTAGTACCCATCATAGAGAAGATTCATGTGAGGCGTACAGGTATACTATTATTTTAAAAATATTTTAAAACTTGTAGCCTTAAAAACTTTGCAAACCTCAAGTGGCTCATACATTATCAAAAAACTATGTAAAAATTATTGCTGTACAACAGAACTGTGCAAATATTAGTCACTCACCATTATCAGTATTTATATTTTTTTATCACGACGTCCTACTACCTGTTCAATTTATACGACCATGTAATAATCACGCTAATGAGTTAGGTTGAATTTAGAGGAAGTGCACACACATTTACATTGAGGTAAACTGTAAAAATATTTAGGAAATATCTCCCTGTCATTGGCAATATAGTCTAGTAGGAGAGTGATAACTTAGACCATGCGGAACCGAGGCAGGTACTTATTTAAGTGACGAAACATATATTTAAACAAGTGGATGAGTACGAAAACGTTTATTTATTAATGGTTCAACTGGCATAATGACCAAAGCTACCTCGAACATATTATCCTATATATTATTAATTGTATTGTTGTAGAGCCAGGCTGCAGCTTGTCTGTGTAAGCCCACGTGCTTAGAACAGTCATATATAGCTCACATACTTGGTTTTAATCTGCTGCTACAAAGAAATTCCTGACTAAGATGACAATGAGGAAGGTTACAATAAATTAACAAGCTCAGAATGAGTCAAATGTAAAGTGAGTCGGTGTAAGTTATACTTACGAACCTATGCATAATACAGTATTTATTTTTACTGTATTACTTTCTCATACCAAGAGAAAATATTGTAATAGTGAACATTTTACACCTCAAGATAATAATGAATCTTCTACGTTTTATTTGCTCCCGAAACCAAAAAAGTGGATTCTACAATTCTGTCTGTCCCCATGTCTGTCTCTGACCACGGATCCTGACACATTTAAAAACAATCAACAACATTATACCCACATTAAAATCAAGCTACTGAGTATTTGTTATATGTCAATACATTTATAAATGTTTTAACATCTTAGAGATTAAGGAACAATTTATTTTATATTGCTATTACATTTTGTGAGCACAGGCGTTTAAAAATAAACCATATTTGTTTGTTTTTTTAAATACTTTTGCTCTTGTATACACACACACACACACACACACACACATGTATAAGTATATAAATATATGAGGATGATCTATATATATAAATATATAAAGAGAGTTGTATACTGCTCCTGGACAGTTCTCCACACTCCCACAACGCCTCAGCCTCACCCAAGCTGTTCACCAGGTCACTACTATCCCCTCCCTGCACGAACAAAGGACTGTTATTGTGCAGAAACAGGAGATTTTGGAAATCTTCCAATAGAGCCATGCTCGGATTTCCCCCAACTTGCTAATAAAAGCTATAACAAATCCTACCATTTTACGACACCGATAAAAAATATTTTGACAAAATTAATAACGTGAAAAGTGACACGGGTCTAAACTATCAGGTATTTCACCACACGACCTTTTAAATCAACACAATGACTTCCTCGGCCTCGCTATGGCTACGATCATTAAGAATCCAATGTCATGTGCCTTATAAGAATATATGAAGAGTATTAATACTGTATTGCTAGAGATTATTGGCAGCGCGGAGAGTGTGTCTAGCTCTGTATCAAAATACTGGGGCGTTATCGTCAATAGAGGCGCGGTGTGTTATAATGTTACATCACCGTCTGACGTGCTTTATTTAAAATTCACTCTACCCTTCTTAAGAGCCCTGCAATGTCGACCAAAATAGAATCCACATTGCATAGCTTAATTTAAAAAATAATTCATTCAACAGAGTTTGTTGGAGGCCTATTAGAAATAACATGGTATAAAATAAAATGTGTTCAGTTTTATGCGCAATCCACGCCTCTATCGAGATTGTATCCATCTTGCTAACGTTTTTGTGGATACCCGGTTGCGCACATGGTTATACACAATAATCTCTGCTATACTTTAGTAAAAATAGGTTATGTAATACTTGAACGCCCCTTAACTCCAACGAAATACAAGATTGTCGATGATGGGAAGATCAGGGCTGGTAGCCCTGTGTTTTGAGGCTGATTTTTCCTTAAAGTTGTCCCTCTTTCCCTACAGGAAAATGCATGCAAATTTCTTCAAAATTATACTTGGTTCACCTTTACATCATTACTGAAAATAATACAGAATGCCCGATTGGATAGTAAAACGCAATGCACACTAATCTCTACAACTTATAAACAAAGAGTAGGTCTGTAACTTTGTATGTATGTTGCCTAAGATATATGGAACCGCTTAGTCAATCAACTATTTGCGATGCGGGTTTTCTTACATTATGAAGATTTTTACCAAGAATGTTTTAGGAAATTGTTCGAACGAATTAAACCTAATAAAATTGATATTTTTTCAAAGATTTTGTCTTAAAACGTGTGATCTATGATTATTTATCCTATCGAATGTATATTTCGTTATTTATCTGTATAACTCGATCGCTAAATCCAAAAAGTAGTTATAGAATTGGAAATACATTGCACTTGTATATCTAAATATAAATCAGAGAGCACATTTCAATAGTAAATCCAAAAATAAATAAGTTTTTTTGTTGTTGTTTCGAATTCACAGATTCTTATAAAGAATAATTTCTGTACCTACGTTCGCTTTTATTTAGAAAACTAATAAATATATTTGAAGAGGTATTTTAAAATTATGTTTAATTGCGATTGAAAGGTTCTACGCTATTTAAAAATTACCTATATGTTCAAAGAGCTGAGCAGTGACTTTAAATACAACATACAAGTGTTTATTTACACTGTGGAGTGGAAAAAGTGAGGACTGACACAAGTGTATCTACTGTAATGACTTCAAGAAAAAAGTATACCTGGAGATATAGATTCGGTGTTAAGTTCAAAGAGGACAGATTCGAACATCGACAAATTATTGCATGCACGTATATTTAAACATTTTATGGTATGGGACACATTAAAGATTTTTGAATCGATCGTATCCACGCATGCAGCAAAAACTATATAAAGAGCATTCAAAAAGCTACGTAGACGAGCATGACAGATCTTCCAAATACCTTAAACGTCTTGAGACCGTTGGTGACCATTGATTTAATTTAAGTTAATTTCCCTCAATCATTTGGTGTCTCAAAGGTTTTGCAGCTAGAGTCACCTGGACTCATTAAACAGTAAATTATTTAATAATGTACTCTGAGATCATAGTCGGGACTTCTCATCTCTGGTTTCGTTCCTTTATATTTTGTAATTCTGTAAGCAGACATTTGGTCTCTAAGGACTCAAAAGGGGCTACACTCATAACATTACCGATTTTGACCAATCAAGGTAACTTTGATAACAATCAAATAGTATTAAAGGAACTAGATATGTTTTTAAGTTTATAAGACTCAAAGATCAACTTTTAACGAGGATGTAGTTTTCTTTACTTAGATGGTATCCCACGCTCCCTCTTTACAAATATGGGTGCACTCACTCTAAATTCAACCTTCCTTATCTATAACTAATAAACTTAACTAGTAGGTAGCCATGCGTATAAAACGGGTGGCAAATAAGACGCGTGCTTAAAAAACTATAAATTTTAATGGACGTATTCATTTTTTGTGAGAGACTATTACATTATAGCTATAACCAAAGACGTTTAGTGTGGGCTACGCAAGAAATGTGTAAAAATAATGAAAATAAAGACTTGGGGGAAAATAATAGAGTGCCCTTAAATGTTATTAGGGAAGCCATTCCAAAGAATTCACGGAAAGAACAAGCACAGAGAAATAGCTCACTGAACATGTTTCCTATTTTTTAGTCAAAACTGAATCCAGACTTTACTTAATTTAAACCGTACTCTTTATTAAAGTTTGAATTGTTCTTCTCAATATGGTTGGTGTATCTTTTTGACAATATACTTAATTGTTTATGTTATTTTTATTTTTATTACTAACTTTATATCTTAATGATTTACTCGTGTAAGAGAAGGGCTTCTGGCAAGTCGTTAATGATATTAAATATTCAGTTTTCAAGCATTAAAAAAAGTTACCTAAAGTTGCTTTTTACCAGCACCACCATCAAGGCCTTTCGAAAATATTTAACTAACGGCATAGTACTTGATTGGAATCCTAATTTAAATGTAACATAATACATGGACATGTTACAAACGTGAAGAGTCATCACTAGTCCTACTCACTTCAACGTTCCCGTTCGCCCAAAGAGTGTGCCAGCCTGGACCAGTGTGGAGTGTCATGACAAATGACGTCATGATTTCCACGCCAAAGATGCCTTGAGACCTCAGTAGAATGATATGGATGCTTACAGGGTGTTCCATGACTAGAACCGTCTGGGATGGCGCCAGTTGTTCCATCAATTCCAGGCATGAACCATGTTCCCCTTCCAGTACCCACCTCTGGCACCCTTTGATTTCCCCTTTGTCCATCTCTATTATCACGTGATGACTTTCAAGAACTATAAATTGACTTGTTTCATCTGTATTGGGCGTGAATAGTAAGTAATGTCTTATGTAATTGTTATACTACTGTACCAGGAATGGAAGATACTCCTTCATAATGATTGTATCGATTGAGGTTAGGTATGCTCATTTATAATCTATTATCTTTAGGTTATAGATCTGATGTGGGCATTTTTTTAAACTTTAACTATAGATTTGAGCTTAGATATTATATTGGAGGTGATTAATTTAATGCTTAAATTATGTACATTTAAATTGAGGTCTACCCTCTTGCCCGGATTTTGTGGCCATCAATTTCCACTACATTATCTTTTTGTTCAGTTGAAACGCCTCCATTTTACTGGACAGTCAAATGAAGGCAAAAAATAAATTAACGTTAAGGTGAAAGGGCATGGGATGATACCACAAAAAGGAAAGTCCATATGACAATTTATTTTTTAAAACAATAGATATTTGATTGTCAAATAAAATAAGCAAACAATCATAAGGTAAAGTGGAACCAGACACAATCATATATTAACTTTAGATAAGGACTGAAATTTAACAAGGAAACAACTTTATTAACTTCTTCGACTTCTTTAAATAACTGAAACATGTCTTAATAAAGACCATAAAAAAAGGTCTGATATGTATATAAAAAATTAAATAAAAATAAATTATATCAAATTCAATTATATCAACGTCATTTATATCAAAATCAATAATATCACAGTCAATTATATCAAAGTTATTATCTTATACAAAATATTCAACAGTTGCAAATAAGAAAGTTACAACCTTCTTTACTTCCTTACTCTCTGATAGAACAACAACTGCAATATTTCATAGACTCATATTTTATCCGTGAAGCACAACTTCTAAGATCAATTTTACCTTGAAAATCTTCTACAGTAAAGTTCCATCCCTAGCACGGCAACTCACAAAATGCACCATCAGATGTCACAAGGACTAAAAATAAATTAATCTTATTCCTGAAGGGAATTTACTAAATATTTCAAGTCGAATGATGTTAACATAACTATTCACTATGATCCCTGATAGGACATAAACAGAATTATGTTATTATTCAGAGGGGAAATGACTTTACTATTACAACTAATTTATAGCATATTCTATGCATATTAGAAGCTACGAATAGTTTCTTCAATAGAAACTTCCTAAAATTTAACTAGCATAATACAAACTGCATATTTTTCTGATGGGAAAATATTCCACAAAATTCATAAGATATATGTCTGAAACATTCAAAATTTCAATTCATGCGATAAAAACTAAGATAAAAGGTTTGTTCCTTTACAAGAAACATTTTAACAGTTTAATAATATTTAGAAAAAACATGATTTAAACCAAAAACAAGGATATTTTTCTGATGAAAAAATATATTGTATTTTACTCTAGCACTATTTACAAAGAAAAGTTATAATACATGTGTTGCTTACATTTTCAGAGAGTACTACCAACGTAGTGTTTCCAACCAAGTTAGTAGGGGGAAAAGGGTCATACCATTACACAAAGAGCCAATTAAGGCGAACAATGGTGCTCTTAATTGACTAGTGGGAGGG
>CABEEJ010004519.1:16323-29920 GCA_901482245.1 Timema douglasi
CCCCCCCCCCTTAAAAATCCCTGGTTTACATGTTTGTTTTTATGAAAACCGGCTGCAGATGACTAGTGATAATTTAACTTGTTGAATTCAAAGTCCCAGTCACTGATAGCCCAACCTACTATAATTAATTTAAAAATAAAAACTGATATAAATTTTACAGTTTTAAAATACAAAGAAAAAAGTAATATTGTTGATGCAGAGTGATGTATTATAATGTAAATTCTTTGCTATAAAATAATTGTTTTTACTCACATAATAGCGTTGCGTTGTGTTTTGGAATTGAAAAACCAATATAACCATTTTAAAGCAACAAAAGTATTATTGAAATAAGATAACAATAGAAATAAAATATTGTTTATTGAAACATTGTTAGTATTGTTTATATTATTAGTGTTATTTTATTTGTATTAATAATATTTATCCGAAGTGACAGATATACCCGGATTTTTGTTGTAAGAATAGTAGAGAAAATTCAAACATATTTCTTTGCATTGATAACATTGATATCATTTTACTATATTATTGAAGTAATTCTATAGGTATTGATAGTCAATATCAAGAGTCATATCTGTAGATCATATGGCTTGATGTATGAATATATTAAGATTATTTTATTAAATTTATTAACTAGCTTCTACTCTTCTTCCTACCAAAATCATACTATTAATTCATTAAAGTAGTTGTAAATACTTTAGTATCTGCCAGAGTTTGTTCGTTATATGGTATTACTATATTCCATTGCGTTATCTAACTTAAATTCGGTAATACCCGAGGTGTTTGGGGAAATGCTACCAAAATTAAATTTGATCTGGTAGGGTTGGAGTTGAATTCGTGAATCTTTGTCCCTTTGGTATGATCTACAAATAGAATAAATCATTACACTTCCAGCCTTAGTAGTATACAGTATAGTTTAAATAACAATACTAAGTAACACACTTCGGTTGTATAATGGTTTATGGCATCCTTCTAGCAATAGACTAGACTGCCAACGACGGGGAGGTCGGGATTCAAATTCTGGTTCGGTGTATTGATGCTGATATTTTTTAAAGGTTTTTAATCTCTCTTCACAAAAATGCTGATACACTTCCTCTAAAATTCAATCTTATACATCTCTTGCATATTAGCGTTATTACTACATGTTCTTATAGCCCGACTATGTAGTAAGGCATGTTGTTATTGCTGATGATGGTGATAATAACTAAGTATCCAAACAAGTATCACCCGGAATTGAACCGGGGTTATTTACACTGGTAGTTGATCGTTCTGACCACTTAGCCCCAGTGACGTGTAGTTGATGATGGATGGCCACCCAGGAAAGACACATTGACTGATGAGTGGACGTCATGTTAAAATATCTTTGATACATAATAGTAAGTTTTAATTGGAAATTGTGTAGCTTGTTGAAGGATTGGTACACGGTACTGATACGATATTACTAAAACAGGTATTGGTTTTTACTTAAGGTGAGGACATAGTCTATATAATAAAATATCAGTGTTTTTCAGTTTTTCAAGCAAAACTTTTTTTGGACACTGTTTCTCTTCATTTAAAAAGTTTATTATCTAATGCCGTTATGCCATTCTTACACTAGATAAAATGACCAGTACTAGATAGTTTCAGGAGCAGATGTGCGCTGTTTATTCGACAATGGGGGTTATTTGGCTATAAATAGAAATCTTTGATAATGCTTATCAAAATTTACTCTCAGGTATTTTCTATATATGATACAGGTTAAGTTTGTAATAGAAGTCTAAACTTAAATTATGAAGTGGTTTTAGAATATAAAAATGATCCAGTTTAAAGATTGAGCTGTCTAGCCTCTCTACATAATATATAACATTATTTTATTCAAAATACTCAATATTATAGCTTATATCAGTTAAGTAGTGGGTTTTATTTGGTGAGATCGGTAGAGAGTTTTTTTTAAATATATATATATATATGTGTGTGTGTGTGTGTGTGTATCATTTAATGTTTTTCCAAAGGTTTTTTTCTAGTTAGGATACCAACACTACAATACCCTAGATTTAATGGTTTAAGCTTAGAGTTAATTTCTTTAAGAATTTGAAATGAACATATCACCGAGAAAATGAAAAATGCTTGTCATTTAGAAAGAGTAATTTAAATAAATACCAAGGATATTCCAGTATTAGTGTAAGCACAAAATGATAGAAGAGAATGGTAAAGATTATTAAATGTACTAATTAATTATTTTACTAAATATAACATCAATTTGCGCCTTCTAACTGAAGAGGATACATTCTGCAACACATCATTGTATACAATGTAGTATTATTTATATCACTCGGCGTCACTGAAATGAAATAACATCATTTCGGGCATATTTTCACTGAAAGAGAATGCGAGCTAGAGTCTTTATTTAGTTCATATCTAACACACACACACACATATATATATATTATATATATATATATATATATATATATATAATGACAAAAATACATAAAAGAGTGGATACATTTAGTTTAATTTACTCATAGCAAATATTCAAATTTTTGCAAGATTACTTTGTATTGTAAATTAGACTAAACGTATCTACTAAAGCATTTTCTTTCTAGTCATAAAGAATGCCAAATCATGTAAGTTAGCTCCCGTAACTTTCCGCCCTTCCTCAACACGTGTTTTTACCACACGCAGTCAAGCAAATGTGTTTGTTTCTAAGATTCTATAACTTATTACATTCACAAATTGAGAAAAATGCGAATATTTTGGATGGGTGGTAAAACGCGTATTGCGATTTAATTTTATTTTGTATTCATACACATGTTAATATCAATAAATTAACATAATATTCCCCCAAACACTTCACCAAGCATACCAAAATGCCAAGAACCCCTTTAAATATGCGCGAAACCAGCTGAAAATACCCCGAGGTTGACGCAACCTTAAGGACGCCACCTGTGATGTCATGGCAGCTCAAGGAAGGATTTCCCATGTTAGTGAAAAAAATTTACTTTTTACTCAGTGAATTTTAAAGATATTAAATTGAAACAGAAACCATAATTTCTTAAATAATACTAAAAATAGTCATAAATTGTCTTAATGAAGTAGTTTATTTGTAAATGTATTTTTTATAAATCATCTACAAACTAGGCTCTTTGGTTTATTCATAAAAATGGCTTGTAGGAGTATTCCTTACAGGATGTATATTAAAAAAAAGTTGATGGTAGCATAATATCTATTTAGATTAGGAAACAAGTAAAAGGTAATAATGAAAATTATTCAAAGCGCAATAGTTTAATTACTGTGAATACTCGTCAGAGGAAGAGGGAAAGTATTACCTGTAGATAAACAAGAGGCCTCGCAGGGTGAACTGTTAATTTTTTTCTCTCTATTTCTATTTTGTGCTTTGGTATCTAAGTGCGATAGGGCTTAGAACACTTAGGTGCGTCCAGTTAATATGCAACCCGCTTCGTAAATTAGCATCGAAATCTCCAAAAAGGCAACGTCGTTAATGTTTAGTTTTGTGTTAGTACACAAAAACAATATTTTTTAAACACCCTGTATTCTCAACATGGTCGAAGCAGACTCATCACTTGATATTAATTAAATTCTTTTTCTCAATCAAGCAGAGTCAAAGACTGTTATAGTTAAATTAATTTGTTCTGTAAAATACTTGACAGAAACCCTATTCTCATATAGGGAGCTTCCTTCATGAATATCTACATTTTAAATTAATTACAAAATAGTTTACTTTCAAGGGTTTACTTGACTTCGTTTCTATAATTAAAAAGTTTCAAATTAATAACTTTTCTCGACCCTTAGATTAAATTGAAGCTTTTAACAAACTACAAGCTACCTTTTTTTATATGATTTATGAAAGTACATATCAAATATTTATAAATAATAATTTTAAAGTTCATAAAATTATGTTATTCATTAAAGTTGAAATATTTTGTAATATGTATAGTATTAAAAATATTTGACAAAAGTTTCCACACACTTGAAATGCACGTTTCTAGTTTAATGAAAAATGCAAGCTTCATAAAAATAAATTTAAACAAAAAATTTAGTAAAATATACTAGGGAAAAGACTAATTGTCTTTTATAACATTTATAGAGGGAAAATATCTTTATACAATTTCATTTAGAGATTTTTCGTTTATAACAATTCTTAAAACAGTTTTATAATATTTATACTAGAAACCGCCTCGGTGGCGTAGTTGGCTAACGCGCTGGTCATGTTGAGCTCGACTGCTGAGGACGGGGAGATCAAGGTTCGAATCTAGGTCGGGTGAACTGAAGGGTTTTTTTCCTGAATGGTTTTCCACCCTCCACGCAAATGCGGGTTCACTTCCTCTAATCCAACCTTCCCAATTCCTAATCCAATAGCGTAATTAGTACTTAAAAGCGTACAAACCGAACGGGTAGTAAGACGTGGTGCTAATATTATTATTATTTATACTAGAGTTGTGCGCTCTTTTTTAATTGAAAGTGTCAATACTTATGACGGGATAGTAATAATACATTAAAATGTTCAATTACAATCAAAAATGAAAATATTTTATTTGATAATAATTTCTTCCTACAAAAACTCCACTTTATCTATGATTCGTACACTATATATATATGTGTGTGTGTGTATATATATATACACACACACACACACACACACACTTGAGTTTCCTTACGAATTGGATTTGAGAATACCTTCATAATTAATTGCAAACATTGATTTAAAGCAACTAATGTCAACCCTTATAGTAATATTTTTGTTTGCTTTGTAAAACCAGATGGTTAATCAAAACACGTATCAAAAATACGTCCTTAATTATTTGACTATGATTGGCTACTTCATTGGTAAATGAACCAACAACAATATTTTGTAAGCTTATAATGTTTTAGGTTTCACGGGTGTGTTAACAATAAATATTATAGTTCATGAAATAATAAGTTAAACATTATTATTTTTAATCGTTTATCTTTTTATAACCGCTTAAGATAAATCATAACACATATAAAATATTTGTTTTATAGCACGATTGCAGGTTGTATTGACATCATCAACTTCCTTCAATCATCCACTTAACCATCTTTATTCATGAAGGGCAATCTTTTATAAGCTCTTTTATAAATAATGTTTAGACAAATGTAGATTCCATTGCCAAAAAAAGCAAACATCCCTATAGTATTATTATAATTTCATATTTTAATAACAAAAAAAACCACTTCAAAGAAAAATTAGTTAAAAACAGACGTTTGGTGCGAAAGTTTTGGCTGTAAAAAGAGACATCTTATCAATATATGGGCTTGCAGATTATATATTTTTATTTTTATATATCTACCTTGGAATCCTATCTTTATCCGTTCCCATTATATACCATTCTATCTCAACCTTGCTTCCTCTACCATATCTTGTACTCCCCCCTGTACCTTCCCTATTTCAGGCTAACTTCATTCCTTGTCTTGTTTCTCCTCGTGACAGCTAACATTGCTCCTCACCAACTTCATTCCCTTGGCCTCCACTTTCCTAATCTCTCTTGCATTCACTGTCCATGTTTCTGCTGGATATGTGACAATGGGTACAAAGTACGCCTTGTATAACACTTCCTTACACTTCAACGGCACTTCTCTTCTCCATAGCAGCTCTCTCGCACACCTAAGGAACAACTCTCCCTGCTGTCCTCTTCTCCTTAGATCCTCTCCACCTATACATTTTACCTCAATCTCACGTGCTGTACTCTTCTAAGATCTCCTCCATCCAACTGTATGGCTGTACAAATCCTTGTCACTACCACCACTTCACACTTTGCCGTGATATACTTCATTCCACACTTCTTAACTTCCTCCTTCCCTTCCTGTACTCTCCTCGGCTCTACTCCATCCAACTGTATGGCTGCACAAATCCTTGTCACTACCACCACTTCACACTTTGCCGTGATAGACTTCATTCCACACTCCTTAACTTCCTCCTTCCCTTCCTGTACTTCCTCTTACCTATCCCCTCATACCATCAAGTCCTCAGCAAACATCATGGCTTTTGTTCTTTCCTCCCAGAGGTTTCCTCTCACCTTCATAACTATATGGCCTTAAAATAGAAGGCAAAACAAGTTCTGCTAGAAAAACTGCAAAAATACTGATATTTCCTCTCGTCTCGTAAACTCTCACATTAAGGAAATGGCCCCCTTAACGCAAGCTCACCAGTCAATCCTATCCTGACATTCCTCCCTCCAATTCGTATTATGAAACTCAGTTTTTACCAAACCTAGCCAAATTAGGCAAATATGTTATGTTAACAAAATATACTCAAAGCTATTTGATAATAGTAATAATTAATTTAAATTAATTTAAAAATGACACCTGAACACGGGAATCGAAACCAGGACTTTTGGTATGTTCGATCCCTGTGTTTAGGTGTTATTTTCAACTAATTTAAACTATTTAAGATGTGGTCCCTTCCATATAGGCAATGCCGCAATTACAACGTTTTTAAACCTTGTGTTGTCTTTAATTGACTAGTAATAATAAAGAGATTTAGTTATAAAGATAGTTCAGGGAATACCACATGCCAAATTACTGGTCAGAACTTTCATTTTCCGTTAGTTGGCAGCCCTGTAGATGTAGAAGCACCCTTTTAACTTGTGTCTCTGTACGTAGTATAAATGTGGAAATCTGTGTAATTAATTAAATTATTGATATGGTATATTTCAAAGCTTGAAATGGATTTATTATGTTGAACTAAGCAGCTAATAAAATGTTTTGTATCTGTGTAGTGAAACATTGTTTCATTCATTTTCTACAAAAGTAATACCAAACTTTGAAAACATTAAATTCATTTGCTAATTAATATATACAGTTTATACATATGTATAATACATGCATATATGTATATATATATATATAAATCCACATATACACATATATATGTATCTGAGTGTGCATTACTTAATGTATAGTTAGTTTATTACTGTTGATAATTATTATATATATTCCTAAATATTTATCAAAACTGGGGTATTATAAAAAATATTCTAAAATACCAAATTAAAATAAATGGTTCGAGATAATCGCAATAACTCTCTCATTTTGCGTATTATATATTCGAAGAAAATGTCGAAAAATAGTTTCATTAAATTACCCTTAAGTAAGTTACTTGTAAAAACAAACACATCATAATAAACAATACAGTAAAAACTTTTGATTTATAAAGTTCAAACCAAATTGTTTTTGTTTTTTTAAATTCATATTTTCTAAGCTAAGTTATTTGTAAACTACACTACAATATTTTTAATTTGTAAAAATATAAACGTACTCTTATCTATCATGACAAACTATTCACAGAAATACATTTTGAAATCAATCTTTAAGCTCAATTATGAGAAATTTCATACTTTCTATAGTTTGTTATAACCAAACAACCATTAAATTAGTTTAATTTTGAAAAATAAAGATACACTATTCATTATCATCGATACCAATTTTAACAAAGTCACCTAATAAGACTTCCAAAATATTTAAAATATACAAAATTCAATATTAATCAATTATGAAAAGTTTTTCAATAAAAACAATATAATTTATTTATTATGTAAAATAATTAACATAATATACACATTTTGAGTCAAATCACTAGGGAGAATCCTTCAAATATTAAAATAAAAAGGTTATCAGTAAACTAATCTAAAACAAATTTAACACCAAAACAACAAGTGTAGAATTTTATTTGTCATGTAAAACCTCCCTAAATATACGTTTTTGCTAAAGTTTTTTTCAAAATATTTCTTACTTTTAAAAATCATTAATCAATAAACCACGTCTTAACGAAATTTTATCAAAAAATAAAAAGAGATACCAACCGCTCATTAAATATCAATTATAAACAAAATCGATGTAATTTTTAATTAATTTTTTAAAATAAGTCATTAGCAAACCACTCAATTATATTACCCAAAAAGTAGTACACAGTGCTATTTTTCATGTTAAAAAATCCTAATATAGCCAATTGTAACCATATTATTAGCGTAAGAAATATTCTATTTTTTTAAGTACACATTTTCATAAATGAGATTAAACCACAATAACAGGTATACAGTGTAACTTTTCATGATATTTGAAGCTATTCATAAATGAGTTTTAACACCAAAACAAGTTCACATTGTTATTTGTCATGTCACAATAAACGCATTTGTAACCAAATCCTCAGATCAAATTGTAAAATATTTCATGTAATTGAAAAATCAATCATTATTTAACTACCCAAAAATGAGTTTTTAACCCAAAAAGAAGTTTACACAGTTATTTTTCACGTCAAATAATAACAAGATATTCATTTGAAACCAAATTCTTTGAGAAATTTTTAGAATATATCAGGTTTTTGAAAAATAAGTCAACAATAAACAATCCATGAGATTTTACCCCATAAAAACAAGTATACGGTGCTATTTGTCATGCCAAACAGTTCCAAGATGTAACCAAATAATTGGGGCCATTTTCAAATGTTTCCAGTTTAAAATTCTAACTATCAGTAAACCACCTATAGATGAATTTTGTAAAAATATTTCAAATATTTTAAAAATCAGTAATCAGTGAACTACCCATAAATGAGTTATTCTACATACCACAACATCCCTAAATATACAGTTTGGATAAAATATTTAGGACTATTTTTGAAATGTATAAAATTTTCAAAAATTTCACATTAGTAAACTACCCTTCAATGAATTTTTACTCCGAAACTAGCAACACACTTTTATTTTCAAGTCAAACAAATCCTAAATATACGTGTTAAATAAAATTGTAAGAGCCATTTTCTCAAATCGTATCCGATCTCGTCCCCATGTTCTTGAACAAGGGAAATATTAAGAACATTACTCGTTACCAACTAAAAATAATCAAAATTTATTTTTAAATAAATGTTAAGGTAACAGACAAATTTGTCGATGTCAAAATTGATTCAATTAAAAAGGGAAAGTCAAAAGTAAAATACACTTCTTCTTCATCTCTTTAGTTTGGTAACCCGACATAGCCATACCATATTGAAGGGGGGAACATTTTCCGTTCTTATATTCACACTATTAATTTTCAAGTCACGTCATCTTTTTCTTACATTTACTGGACCAGTAGGGAAGTCTATGATATATAATATTTATATCGATATGAAAATATATTAAGGCTTGAATAAAAATTACAATCGAGGGGTGAGATTAGTAAAATACTTATTTGGGACGAGCCGTGTTATCTAGGTCTACTAATCTACTTATTTGGGATGATCCATGTTATTTAGGTCTACTAATCTACTTATTTGGGATGATCCGTGTTATCTAGTTCTACTAATTTACTTATTTGGGATGATCCGTGTTGTAAAGTTCTACTAATCTACTTATTTGGGATGATCCGTGTTGTATAGTTCTACTAATCTACTTATTTGGGATGATCCGTGTTGTATAGTTCTACTAATCTACTTATTTGGGATGATCCATGTTATCTAGGTCTACTAATCTACTTATTTGGGATGATCTGTGTTATCTAGTTCTACTAATTTCCTCATTTGGGACTAGTTGTGCAGCCCTAATGAGAATACATTTAAATCAATTAAATCTTTTATTTACTAAATGGTTGTTATTACAACAAAATATGATATAGCTAATTTATAATTTCTTACATACTGGCTTGGCTGTACAAAAATGTTATGTTTCATGTCAAATTGAGCGTTAATAGTTTGATTCGTTATTATTTTTGTCATGTGTAATCCTCAGCCTGTTTTCAATTAGTTCAGTATTAATAATGGTGTTACTGGTAATAGGCCTAATGCCTATCTTGAGAAATTGGTCTAATATTCTACTCATGAGTTTATAATTTTATATAATTAGTAGCAAATGCGAGGGTTCGTTTGAGTCGCTTACATACCTCATTAACTGAGCTCTTATTTAAATATTGGGCTAAGTTGTTAATTTATCCAATGATAGCATACAAAACGTGCAAGGTTATAATTAATGATCCTACAATATACAATTAAATATTTAAATAGACTACACTTAGAGACAGTAACATTATAAAATGATCACAGGAAACAAACACCTCACTACTTACAAAATGTATGCTTCCTAAGACAACGTTTACAATGTTACCAGTCACTTACATCACTTTAGCACCGCACTGTCCAGAGTCCACGTTCCCTCTGTCACGACCCATCTATCCTGGTCACAATGGACAGAAGTTCACTAAACGATATATGCGTTGTGGTACCACTTTATGAGATATGATATCAACAACCCTTTATACTTAGACTAGGCACGTCGGGAGGACTCTACTCGCGTATCTTCTTGGCGCTGCGACTGTACCGAGCAACTGTGCAGTGCCTGTGTCTTGATAACTCAACTACAGTGTAGTAACGTCTGTATCATAATTGGAATACAAGGCGCTTGTAATCGAACATTCGTTAAACATGGTATTTTTCAGGGTTTAGGTGTTTATTTTCTCAATAATTCTAGCTCTAGTTTCTTTGTCAAAGCGTGCCGTTGGATGTTAGATGGAGTCTTGTAGTTTGGTAAACGTGTTGAGCCTCATATAAGCTTTAAGTTTGACAGAGAGGGAGGCTTTGACCTCCAATTTTGTCAAGATATGGGTAGTCTTCAAACGGATGATCCACTTCACACTGTTGACTTAGATCTGGGAAAGCATTATTCAATCCCGACTGGGATTCCTATCCTCTTTTCAGTCAAATGTTGGTACAGTTAACATTTAACTATCGTGCATCCTTAGAAACAAATTAAGCTTTAAATTAATATTGACTACACCAAAAATATCTTGTTTTGCTATTATGAAAAACTCAAAGTTAAATTTTTTTTTTAGTTAAATATTGTTACTAATCTTTACACCAGCTTTAAACAAAATAATTCAACTACTCAAATAGTTGAGTTGAATTATAAAATAATTTGAGCTTGTTAAAAGTCAAGGGGAGGGAGAATGGATGACGACGTTCTATAAAATCATTTTAATGAATGTGTAAAAAAAAACACTTTTTTTTTAGGATTTGAATTCATATTAGATTTTATTAAATAAAAAGAATACTGTTGGGTAGATTAGCATATCATGCAACACAGAACCACGCTCCAGATTAATTTTGGAAAACGGGAGGGGAAAAAGTGAAAAAAAGATTGTGTGGGCTCCGTAGATGGCGGCGTATTTCCAGCTTACTGATGACATACTATTTTTTCTGTTCCTATCTCTCCGCATAATATTACGACGACAGAAAAAATAAAGAGTCTAAAACAGGTTTCCAGGGAATGTTTATGAACGTGTTTATTTCCAGATGGCTCACTTTTAGACTTTTATTTATTTTTTAATGTTTCAGAATTAATTATATAATATGTGTATGTACTATAAGGACCACATTTTCACAAAATTAGTATAATTTTACAACTTTAAAGAATCAATATTTGCTTTAGAAGAATAAATACAACATAGTTTCGATTGTACAGGGATTACATTGCAGTTCCATAACTTTTTCTCTGGATGTATCTCAGTCATTGTATTAGACCTAATACGCCATTTCTCGTAACTTCTCGCTTTATTGTTTCGGTTTGTAAGTCGCTACAAGTTTTTTCCCCTGCGTATTAGAATCCGTTGGGGCCTTACGCACACACTCATTACGCTAGTAGGATAGGGATAAGAAAAATAGAGTTTTATAAGAAATGTACCCAAATTTTAGGGAAGATAGAATAGGAAATAACTTAGGGAAAACCATCCACAATTCACCCAACTGGGATCAAAACCCTAATCTTCTAGTCACAGACGAGCCAGTCTTATACGAAGGAGACGCGTTAGACCATGTGGCCACCGCTTCGGGTAGTACAAATTATTTAACCTCTTAGTCTATAAGCTAGGCTGGTTATTAAATCTAACAGGAATGTAAATCAAATTAATCAAGAAAGTCTAATAAAAACTAATTACATTCATCTAGCCTCAATTAGAAACCTGCCATAAAAAGCAATAACGTGTATTTCGGGTCTGCCACCTTTAACCGTGTGACCACTAACAGGAATAGCAGTTCCTGTAGTTCTGCACTTACAATGAATCCGCATGTATTTCATCTTGGTATTTAGCACGTACCTAGACTTAGATAAATACACTATTTAATAAAAAAAACCTTACCCTCTGAAACCATCTCAATAATTGTACAGTACAATTTAATAATGTTTGATAATTAAATTATTAATTACTTACACATTTCGGGAGGGACGAATATTACTAATAAAAACTACTAATAATTCACCCCCTTGTTATATAATTGGTTCTAATGCTATAACTGTACAAGGGTGTTTCATTAATTACAATTTGGAAGATTTAATGAGAAATAGTTTGCTTTTCTAATGAAAAAATAAAGTATTATATTCTTTAAGAGAATTAATCATTCAACTATATATACTTTTAACTCTTATTGTAAATCCATGTGACTCAAGGGATTGTTTTTATACGAGCCAATTGATACCATCATAAATTCCATAAAGGCCGCTTTTGGTGAGTGCCACCACCAAATATGGATGTTTTCTGTCTTTAGACTTAGAACGACATTGGTTGAAACAATCTATTGTTTTACTAAAACATATCTACCATATTATCTTCTAGCTGGTCTTAAAGTTAATGTACTTTTAGCTAGGTATTATTAAAATATGTTCTGAAAAGTTCATTATTACGAAAGAATTATTCTATACTATCACAAGTATCCGGTGTTGCCCCGGGTAACCATGCAATGGATTGCGTGGTTATTACTGGAAACACTTTTATTTGCTTCAAACACAGTATTTCTTCTGACAATGTATATATTTGATTTTAAAAAAGAAAAAAGTTATATTTTGTAATTACGGCTTCGAGAAGGATATGTACGTGCACAAATGCTATTAATTTGAAAATTTCAGACCTCTGCGTAAGATAGATAACGTACAATGCTCATAACAGACACACTATTTTTTTCTTACAAAACCTAGAGAGACTAAAATATTTATCTTTGTAAACTAAATAATACTTGAGTATTTGAGAAAGACAATCACAACATACCGATTGCATGTGAAATGTTGTCGGGACCTCCAAGCCTAATATAGGACTCACATAGATACACACTACTGTCACTTCTATCAGAAGCTCAGTGTACTTATATTGCCGTTGGTAACAATTAACTGTTCGAGAGACTACTACTAACGAGACTGACCCGACATGCTCGCGAGGCGGGCATCTTGGTGGATGAGCAGTTCGGCTTTCGGGCGGGACACGCTACGTCCCACCAACTTGTCCGGCTCGTGGAGCAGGTCACGAGGAACTTCAACATCAACAGGCTGACTGGTGCTGTCTTTCTAGACGTGGCAAAGGCCTTCGACCGTGTTTGGCACGAAGGTCTCCTTTTCAAACTCCTCTCCCTGAACCTGCCCTTCTACCTAGTTAAGGTTGTTCAATCTTACCTATCCCACCGTACCTTCTCCACTACCTTTGGGAACGCCACATCCCAAGTCAGAAGCATCCGGGCTGGAGTGCCGCAGGGTTCCATGGTGGGCCCTGTGCTCTTCAGTCTGTATGTGAATGATATTCCAAAATCCCCAGGCACCGAGTTGGCACTGTATGCGGACGACACGGCTCTAGTAGC
>CABEEJ010004519.1:32560-49255 GCA_901482245.1 Timema douglasi
CCCCCCCCCAATGTTAATATTTAATATCGGATTCTTTAATATTTAGAACTTCGCGAACGCGACAACCCGCCCTTAAACTTTTGCGAACCACACGGTGTGACCAATTGGTCTGTACGTGTTGGAACTTGCTCTTGTGCTCCCTTTCAGGGTGCATCAGAGCATGCTATTGTATGCTATGCTATGCTATGCTATAATTAACATTTATAATAGCAATTTAATACCAACAACACGACAATGGACAATTTATGTTATTAATAGAACATGAAATTAAGTTTACCACAATTATATGTCATCTTACAAATTATTTTAAGTGGTTTATCTTATGCCACCCTCCATCCTACAGAATTATCGGCTCAATCACCGACCACATCCACCATGTGCTGCCCTCTATGCAGGGAGATGATGTCAGGTGGGCGCTCCGAACGGTCAATCCTGGATTTCTTTGTTGTTTTCTATTTCTACCTCCAACCCCAGGCAGGAGATCTTTTTGATCTATTCGGTAGTTTGGGTAATATGTATATTTGTGTATAATATAAATAAAGTATAATTTAATCAGAAGGGAAGGATGATATATTAAGCAAATAAGGGGATTTCCAACTTTCCATTCACACATAATACTCCTTGAGCCGGGTAAATGTTTACTTGTATCTCTTGGTAAGAATAGCAATCCTAATTATTCATAACTAAACCAGTTTGTGTGTATGTAATTGATAGCTTGCTGAAATAAATTAATTGTGTGGTTGTGTGGTTAGGGAGATTTGGTGTTTGTGAGTTGGCAGCGATAGATGCGGACAAAAGTATTGTTGTAATAAAAATTAGCTTGAGAGAAACGCTTGACTGGAGATGGCTCGTGAATGTTAGATGTTGATAATAATCGCGAGGCAGGGAAAATATTGCTTGTGTTGTGAAAGCTAACTATCTAAACGAGCCCAAGAGTGTCCTTGACAAGGATTGGACGCATGTTCAGAGGTACCTAAACAATCGCTGGAGAGGTATGTGTTCTTGAGCTATTTGTATCGCTGGACTTACTGGAAATTTGTGTGCTGGGACCGCTGAACGGACAGTTATTTCAACAGCCAGTCCCCGTAACGACCGTTAGATGGACAAGAACTCAAGGGAATATGTGAGGGGTTGTGAGTGAGTTGGGAGTCGCAAAAGGGCAATTCAGAACACTTGTAATTAAACTAGTTTTCTTTCATGACTTTAAGGTTTCTTGGCCAATTATATTCCTTAATGATCTTCAACTTTTGTATATAAAAGGCTCAGGCCAAGTAATAGTTTGTATTAGGATGATTTATTGTCCATCATTATCATCACCTATTGGAGTAAATTGTAAGAGGGTAAAGTTTTGATTTGTGGGTTATGATATAATAAATGAAGAAGTTTCTCCCCAACATTGTTTTTCCTAACCAATAATTCAGAGTACAGACAACATCACTAAATGTATTAATATTAATTGTCTTATTTCTCCATGCCCCTCTGACATCACCCAGAGGTCTCGTAGAAATAGGCCAGAGCCTACCAGTATTGTACAGAGCAGCATAGCCGAGGACCGATATGTAATGTAACTATTGGAGTCCCACCCAATATTACAGAGGTCTCAGTAGAAATAGGCCAGTGCCTACCAGTATTGTACGGAGCAACATAGCCGAGGACCGATACGTAATTTAACTATTGGAGTCCCACCCAATATTACAGAATTCTTACATTATAAACAGCGTACTAAGTATCACATGTGTCATTACCATGATGACGATAAAACTAGATAAATGCTGTCTGGTGCATATGTAAATCTTAATGTTGTTTTTAGAGGTTCAAATGAATGTGAGGAAGTAGCACTTCAAATGTGACTACGAGATCTTTTTAAATTTGCATTTGAAGAATATTGACGAAAATAGTGTTCAAGGATGAAAAGTTGACGCTTACGAGGAAATGTTGAATCAAGTAAAGTACTCTACTGGTAGTTCAAACAAACTGTATCGGGGTTCCCCAAACGAAATTTCCTTCAGATATTTGGATCGCTTGCCGCTGATAATACGGTCAATTCCGGATTTCATCACATTTTAACACACAGACCAATTCAAACATCCAAGCATTTTTTACAAAGAGAGTCCTAGAATTTAATCATGGGATTGTCTTCCCCAAATGTTCATCCAATCAGAGCATAGTAATAAATTCAAATTTAAATTAAATAAACTATTAATTGTCAAGATCTATAAATTCTGAAAAGTTCTTCAACTAACCTAGAAATAACAAATCAAAATACAATATAAACACTTTAAATTAAATAAAACCATTAATTAATAAGATCTATAAATTCCGAAAGTTCCTTTAACTAATCTTGAAAGGACAATTAATAAATACAATATAAACGCTTTCACTAAAATAAAACCATTAATTAATAAGATCTATAAATTCCGAAAGTTCCTTTAACTAATCTTGAAAGGACAATTAATAAATACAATATAAACGCTTTCACTAAAATAAAACCATTAATTAATAAGATCTATATATTCCGAAAGTTTCTTTAACTCATCTTGAAATGACAAATCAAAATATAATTTAATCACCAATAAAAATGAAACTTAAGCGTATAACCCGAACGCTTAGTAAGATGCGGTGCTAAAATAAATCAAATAAGTAATAAGAACGAAATATAACATTGATAAACAAATAATTAAAGTTAACAAAACTGATCTAATGCAACGTTCGTTTGTTTAAGCCACAGTTTCAGTCTAATGTAATAATGCTCTACGCAATGCTGGGCTACAGTCTAAAGGCAAAACCATTCCGATCTCGCACGAAGCTTCCCGAAATAATGTTCTTGATAGATTATTGAAAATAATTTTAAAAAATTCATTATTAAGTAATAGATCACAAAACATCTAAACATTGAGTTTTTATTATAATAAACACATAATATAAGGAGAATAAAATAAAACCCTTTTAATTAAAATACAGGTGAAACAATAAATAATTCCCCGAGTCAGACGAGCTCACAGTGACATATGTGGTTGTTAGTAGTACTTCAGAATGATGGCGGTTCTTTACTCGTAGTTCGTACGAGTTGGATATCCAAAATTAAGGTAAGTAAACATTTACCATTATATTCACAAAGGTTGTATGTTATTGTAATAGATGATGTGATATCTCGCTGGGTATATTTAGATTCTGCAAGTATTTATCCAGTGAGAATATGAAGGACGCTATTTTCCTTGGCTGTTAATTTATAATTAATTAAATTATAAGATGTAACGTCCCTATCCTACTTCTGACATCACTGTGTAACGTCACTGGTTTTATCTGGGTGCCCGGTAGCCAACCATACTACAGTTCTACCGGGCACCGTAGGGACGTACATGGTTAGGATGGACCCCTAATGGAAGGGGTTGTAATGGATGGTTCGTGGGGAGTAAACTTGCGATTTAGGCCAATAAGATATATTTATTAATCTAGTCAGATGATAAACTACTACATGATTCACCGGGTAGATCTCCCGTGACGAGGGAGCAGGCACGATAAGTCTCGCAACCTTTCTGTAGACCCTCGATCGACCCTCCGGTGAGGTGAACCACCAGATCACATTTATATCGTCATTTCGTCAGTCGTGCTATATACCGCCACACATGTTCTCATCATGGCTTCCAACATTCAACAACCATGTGTTATTCTTACACACAAACTTGCTGATCTCGATATTCCACCAGTCAGGAAGGTCCATCAGTCGCACCGTGCTCACTCGTCAACAGGATGCAAGCTATGAGATATATGCTGTTCTCAACAGGATGTCAACCCAACACTCTTGACTTTCAAGGAAATGTACAATCGTGGATTAACCTTCCGCCGGAATAAACCTTAAAATAACTATGCTCTTACAAACGTATTTCAATGGTTGTGGATCAAGATTGGAAAACCCTTAGCTGCGACTATTGTATAGACGATGACTAATGGTTCATTGTAACAACTCCTTTGAAGAGCGGTAAGAAACCCGTTGTAGATTATTTTATACGTCCATTATTAATATACGTTTTTATTTGTTCAAATCTCAGAAGAATATTGAAATATCAGGCGACTACTAATATTCGTTACAGTACTATTACAGTGTGAATTTTAGATTTCCTATTTATTTAAAAAATAATACTAAATACAATGTCCTTAATATAATTCAGGTAAGTTATAAAATATAACATTTATTTAACCATTAATGTTGGCTATAATTTAGTTTTTAGTTTTATTAGTGAGAATGAATTGATCGGACGTGGTACTGCTCATATGTCAAACAGTTTATTTTTAATGTAATATAATGTCTCTAGTTTTATTGTATTATTAGTGAAAATTCTAAATCACGAGACATAATTAAATTAACTAATTTGGGGTGAATGCCAACCAACGCAACAAGATTTCATAAGAAACTAACAAACCAATTTTGGAAATGAAAGGTAAATTTTAACCACACACTAAACCTCGTGCAATTATTAACTAACCACAACAGCCTAAAACCACCTAAACAATATTATTGGTGCATTAATTAAAGAGTTGAGGAACCTTGGAGAAGGTGAGTAGAGGAAGGGGGTGGAAACAAGAGAGGGAAGAATGATGACGCGATTGAATACCAACATTTGATTATTTTAACTTATTTTCATTTCAACAATAATTTGGGAATACCAAATCATACATATTGAATTCTTCAGTGCGAATTCAATCTTTCAACTGAAAGAACAAATTAAGAATATATTTGACTTATATCTAGATTGTTGTATGTTTTAGTTGGGCCACAGTTACCAATTGTAGACAATAAATTTATTTCATTATTAAAATAGAAATAGCTCTAGTTTAAAATATTTATGTTTTGGAAAGTTTTCAATCCAAAATTAAGTAAGAATAAGGCATACTTAAAAACATACCAAATACAAGTAAAATAAAAATTAATAGATAATTTTTGGTTTTTCAAACTCGTAGCTAACATTTTGAGCACTATAAGAGATTATTCTTACAGTTTGGTCGTGTTTCTTGGAATCTCGTTTAAATTCCCTTTCATGATATTTTCAAACAATCTAATTAGTCATGATACAATATGTTAATGACTTGAGCCAGTGTAGGTTAACTAGTTTGTTAGTTAGATTTAAGATAAGGAATGAATACACATTTTATAAACATTTAAATATTTTCAATTTATTAAAAATTCTATTCAACTTATTTATACCCTACAACAAGGAGATTATGTATTTAATTGTTCTTATTTTAATGTGAAGTCTTAAATAGTTAATTAGAAATAAAATTTTAATCTTTTACATAATTTGTGTTTCTTTATAAGGTCTTCTTTCCCCATTTTGTTTTAATTTTTTTTTTTGTATTTAATATATTGTAGCTGCTTACATTTAAAAAAATACTATCTATCATTGACGTGTTTATGTGGATCCGTCTATATTTTAATGTAACGAATTGTTAACTTTTATACGAAAATTAAATAATTATATTTTAACAACTTATTAAAATTTCCATTTCCATTAACGATATTTAAAAAATGATTGAATGTGTAGAGTTTGGTTAGGTAAAGTTATTTGAATAGGAAAGGAAAGTCAAGACCTTCGGCCTTTACACCTATGATGTCAATTATGTACCGTGTACATATGTGATTTAGCAATCCGAGTTCTTAGCGATATAGCATATATTAAATACATATATCCCGGGTTCAATCCTCAGTGCTTCCAGATTGTATGTAAGCTCCATATATATACCAAAAAAAGTATCCGTGGTGTCAACCTTCAATCAAGCCATACCAACCGATTGAACAATCCGCCTCCATCTGTTAGTGAAGATAGTGACAACTTATATATAAAGATATAGTTTGTCACGTGCTCAGCATAACAAACTCTCCGGCCACTAAACTCAGTTTTCTAGACCAGAGCCCCTAATTTTATAATCCAGTAGCTCATATTTGGCCCTCATGAGGCTGAGTTGACTCCGTTCCAGACCAGAGAATCTGTAAGCACCGGGGATCGAACCTAGTACCTCTGGATCTGTAGCCAGTCATTATGAACACTTGACAACACAGAGGTGGTCACAATTTAAGATACTATAGCGTCGCCCAGGGTGTTTTAGTTAGTTTTAATAAATATATAAATAGGCAGATACATGTTTCGGTCTCTTCTTGTCTAATTTGCTGGTGACAGAGGTTGAGGTGTAAATCCCAGTTGGTTGTGGTGAGATGATATTTCTTAAGTGGCTTTCCTCCCTCAATCAATTCAAACATGTATCTATATATTATTATTTTTTAGTTCTACCTTCTTCAGCCCCACATTGGTGTAAACTAGCGGTCATCAAACTTTTAAAAAATTTAATATACTCCCAAGATAAAAAAAAAATCCAAATTACAGGTTTAAAAAATATGGCCACATGGTATATAATTGAACTATTTAATATATTGGGGGGAAATATCTCTAATCAAAATATTTCACATGTGACAAAGTTGTATAGAGAGAATCCTACTGCTATAGCCTTAACATGATCTCTTATTGAGAATGATAATGATAAGTTTTAAAACATAATTTTACTTTAAAAAGTCAGTAGAAAAGTTTTATACATTTTCTTCGCAAATTCGTTCAAAAATATAGAAAAAATATAAACCTAAACACAATGTTTTCAAATCAAAATATTTAATTGTAATTATGGAGCTGATATATTATAAATCCCAAAGTTTTTCAGTGAGATGGGTGTGGCTGCACAGCTTGGCACTATTTTTGATGTCTGGTTGTCCAGTTGACATTTTTTCAATCGAGGCTCGGTTCCAAATTTGGCCTCTTGCGGTACTTAGTTAATAGGTACACAATGGATGAAAAACCACTTTCACAGAGATATGTTGTTGAAAAAGGCGTCATGTTCTTGATGGCATGGTCAGTGATATGAATAAGCTCATACAGCCTTTGAAACCAAAAATCTGACAAATTAATTCTCTTGAGATTGAATTTGAGGGTTTCATCACAGGGCAGTTCAATAATTGATTTCGTTGAAAAGAAGTTTGGTAGACTGGAGTCTTCCACTGTAGAAAAATGGTTCTCGCATCCAGAACTTGCCCCCGAAATTCTCCAAACCCAGACAATCTCGAATGTCGCTAACAACAGAATCATGAAGCTCAAGTTCATTTTCTTCTACGAAATTTTCTAAAGATGTAAACAATTATTAAAACTGTCCTTCACAACTTATTTTGTTGCAAATTGAAGTTTATTTTTTAAAGCCTTTAGTTTGAGTGTGTGTGTGTGTGTGTGTGTGTGTGTGTGTGTGTGTGTGTGTGTGTGTGTTTATCATGCAGACCTTTATTCAGCTCATTCCGTCGCTGAAATACGTCAGCCATGAAAGCTAGCCTGCACAGTCAATGCTCATTTGTAAATCTGTCACTAAACTCACACTTGCTGTCAGAGAGGAAATCTATTAAGTAACTTTTTGTCTCATTTCATACAAATGAGCGAGATAATTTCGTTTGAAAAGCCACCTTAACACGTATTACGTATGTTTGAGTGATATTGTCACGAATAGGCCGATATATAATACATAGACACAATAGATTGGAACTAATTAATATACAAACATCACCGCAATATATCTCTAGAACTACGTTGCGAGTTTGAGTAATATCTTTGGGAGAGAAAGAGTATGTTACAAGTTGTGACTGTTCAGGAAATTCTCTCAAATCGCTAAAAATATAAGCAAGATAGCTACTATCGTAGAGTAGGGGGTTGAGATATCTCAGAGCTCGGTTTCCAGCCGAGAGCTAATACGGGGGAAATATGGGGTGGAAATAATCAAATAATGGTAAAATCTTACAATCAGTGTTTTTTGTCAGTCCCTTGTCATTTTACCAACTCATCCTTGAGAGGTGCCCGAAACCGTTGGTGTAAATATGTGATTGGCTCAGACAGGTACTATACCTGGAGCTCTACCTGACGCTCAGTTTCAGGTAAAACACAAGAGTTGACCCGTAGCAAGTACTCACATATACAAAGTGTCACATGGTACAATGTTCCACTTCCTCTCAACTAATCTGGCCTTGGTGGAAAGAACAAGCTTACAAAACTTCCTTCCGGCGTTTGTTGTTAATACCCTTTACTGTATTATTCCTACTCTCATTTATGGAAGTGTCCTAATTGATTGTTTGATGCTATTAAAACATTATCCTCTCAGCCTGTCTCTATAGCCAGTAGCTTGGAGAGGTTGACTTTAGGGCTCTAAGAACTTTGTTTGATATTAAGCACAAGAGACTAATTAATTAAACTTTGTACATTCGCCCCAGCACCAATACACTGCAATACCCCTTGTGTAATGTATCATTGTGTGTTAGTTTGTAAGTCATGCTATTCCTGCTGTAATATATAGCTATGTGTTAGTTTGTAAGTCATGTTCGGATATAATATTTTGTTTAGAATATAAAAGTAGACTCTACACATCCTATCTTTATCATAAGTTATTGTATTATTACTATTTTTACAAATGTCTTAATAAGTTAAATCATGTAATCTGCAGTTGTCACTTTTTATAAATAATAGTATCAATACTTATAAAATGTTAGTAATATTATATTTAAATGATATCAATATAGGACGAAAATAATTACTTTGGTATTTATTAAAAGATCCTTCGGACTAAAATAGGACTGTAGCAATAAATCGTTCGGAAATGCGACTTTATTCAACAGATTGATTCAATTACTTCCAGTAAGATAATTACAGCCCTCACACTTCAAATGAGGCGTTTACAATAAAACTTTAGAAGAAATATCCTTGGGGATTCCGTCTTCCAATAAAATATTCTCTTTTCTGTCGAAAATGAGTAAGAGCAAATGATCTATCAAAAAAGCAATTAATAAGAGTAATTACAATTTACACTTCAAAGGTTTTTCTCTGAGTAACAATACCTTTACTCCTTTTCCCCTACACTTTGGTAGAGTGTGTCAGTAATATATTCCAACATCTGATCAAATTAATAATTTAACTTAGCATATCATTTCAGGTTGAACATGTATTTTGATTGCGTTTTAAATAAGGATAGTTTAAGTTGTTCTTATCTAAAAATAGTTTTTTTTAAACTATATATTTACATTTTAAGAGTCCATAAGTTGAATAACGTGATTGAACAAGTAATTTCAAAAACACTACTTTATTTGTTTTTAATATATACATTTTTTTTTATTGCCGCGTCTTAATACCTATTCAGGCTATATGCATTTTATAGTATTAATCTTGAGGAAATGGTAAATACATGTGTAACTACATAGATTTTCAATTTAAAATGATCATAAATACCAGGAAATTGTCCATTACTCGCTATTTAAAGTATAATTGACTTTATGCTTGAAGAATATGGAGCAGTGATAGCTATATATACGATATATACTCCTCTTTTTTATGAAAATAAACTGTTGGGGTAGGGCTCCAATGTTTTGTTTTTTCCAACAATTAAAAAAACTCTTAGAAAAAGAGCTAAGCTACCATATCTCGTTAGTTAATCATTGTCATATTTCTGAAATCAAGACTTTAATATAATAAACAATAATAGTAGTAGCTATTGTACTTTTTGAAATTTGATTATTTTAAATGGGTATTAATAATATCGACAAGAATACCATTGTAATGGTGTTCAAATAAGATTATACGCCATTCACGGTAGTAATTACTCTCTGAAAGGTCTTTATTCCTACCAATATCCTACTATATAATAGACTTCTGGTAATGAAAAAGGCCTTTCAGAAAACAATTCCTATGGTGAACGGACTTTAGTAATGTTTGGAATTTTTTAAACTATTTCATTAATAATATAATTATGTTAAACTATAACTCTGCTCACTTAATGCAGTGGTGAGTCAGAGATCTGCGAGTAAAACACTAAATATTGACCCAATATTCACCATTCACACCTAGGAGTACTATATAGTTACATATTTAACTAAATAGAATGCTGTGCCGTCTGTAGAAGTAGCGGTGCATGGTCATAACTTGACCTTTCACCCCGTGACGCCCCACCCCTTTCTCCCTCATTTCCCTAAAGCCATTGACCATGTATTACGTAATCTGAATGCCACAATTCCCCCTTTTTTTGGTGATGACGTCATAAGAATATTTCAATCCTGCCTATTCTATATTTACCGTTTGTTTCTTATAACCCTCTTGACCCCCCTCCCTCCCTATTCGATTCTTACTTCATTTGAAGAGATTTTGTGGGTGATGTTGGTTCTGTGTGTGTGTTATTATATTTTATGCCATTTCAATATTTAATTGTGGGAAGTTGAATATTTTATTGGTGTATAAATGTTTAGTTCAAATCCCTGGTGGGATGGTTCAGTGTAACCCCTTCTTATGTAAGTATTTTGAATATTCTTAATTACTTAATTGTGCCTGACATTGGACTGTCGGGGGGACCGAGTGGAGTGCGTAGAACCAGTCATTTCCCTTCCATCCCTTACCCAGAAGGTCCTAGCCCTCCCGTGTAAATGGTCAATAAGGAAGCACAATGTCGTACCGGGAGCTGCCGTGAGTGTATGACACAGCATTGACGCAACACCACAGTTGTGACAACAAAGATTAAAACCACCCTATTAACAGAAAATGACACCCAGTAAGGTATTTGTCATGAGCACTCTGCTTTCAGAGGGTGTTGGTGTGAGCCAGGATGCCAACGACATTCGCTGTACCATGTGACGCTTGGACAAATACTAAACATGCATAAATAAACACAAGTACACCCCTTTTAGAAAACATTGTGTTTTAAATAAACTAAGGAAGACTTAAGAGTGGACAAAACTGTTTAATAGACCTTTAAAATACATGGAAGCACTTGTAAAACTGAACAGCTAAATAAATAGTTAATGCCCTAAACGTTGTGAGAAATAATTAAATTTTATTATTCAAAGCCATCCTTCGTTTAAGGGTGTTTACAGACTCGCTGGCACGCTGTTGTATGGCTTCCCTGAAAGGACAACTCTGATTGGCAATGTGACGTCAGAGATTACCTAAATGTCAGTATGAAGCATTTGTTTAGTGATGGCTCTTTCCCCGCCTACAAGCAAATTACGGCGCTCTTGAACAGGCTTTATAAAACACTACTTATTCTATGATGCTCTCATTGATAAAAAATAAGATCATTGTCGATAGAAAACATTCATATTCCTTCCTGGTTGAATTAGTATTTTTTATAAGGACAGTTAATGTTAAGTATGGTTGAAAATTAATTTTCCAGCACACATTTTCAAATACAAATAGTACAGACTCAACAGTGTCTGTACTTCAAGTTTATGGCCACACTTCTCACAGCACATTTTTATTTCAATCAGTTTATTTACATTCATACTAATTATTTATTCAAAAACTAACTTCATTTGATGATTAAAGGTGAATTTGGTATGGTTTTACTATTTTTATAAGGTCTTCTTACATTTTAGTACATTTTATTTGCATTAATTATTTTTAAGGCCTTCTTAAGTATAAGAACATTTTATTTATTTTTTAATCGGCGTACTGAACATTTCAAGTTAGATATAACTTTGCTCTTATGACCTTGAGTGAGGTGATTTCTTTCACAAAACAGAGATTGCTTTAATGTGTGGTGCTACTCATAGTGTTGTTTGTAAACTTCTTAAGCTTAAGATTGAAACTGGTTCGGTTTCTCCCTGTAGGAAAGGAAAATGGGGTAGGAAACGAGCTACAACAGGCAAAGATGACTTGTATTTATTGAGGACAAATAAAATTAATTTTCATAAGAATAGTTTATATCTTCAGAAGGAAGTATCACGTTCAGGAACTCACATTCGTGACTCAACTGTGAGCCGATGTTTGCCGGAAGGGGCTGTAAAGCACGATACCCAGTGAATAAACACACTTTGACACGTGTCGTGGTCAAGAAATATATCCATCAGGCGAAGAAATATACGAATTGAACTAAGGAAGATTGTAGGAATGTTTTGTCTCAGATGAGATCCACTTTTAGATCAAGGTATCTGAAACCAACATATTCATCGAGCTGATGGCGAATGGATCTCACCAAAGCACATTCACCAGGCAGTTAAACATCCAGAAAAAATATGTTTTCCTCTAGTGAGCCAGGATCTCTCGTCCAACTTGAGGGAATAGTGAATAGCGAAACATATATTGGCGATCATAATATGTATAGTCTGAATAGGTAGTAAGACGCCAGGAAAAAAATGTGCACGCTAAGAACTGAACTTCTGCCCTTCGGATCATAGTCAAATACCCTATAATTATACCAAATATAAAACCTTGAAATAATTAAATATTATTATCATTTGTTTTCTATAAATGGCTGAGTCCTATTAAAATTATTGATATTGTTAGTTTTTCCCTTTGCCAACTAGCAGAATTGGCTACATCCGACACCTTAGCTCAGTCAGTATTGTGGTTGGTCTATTGAGCTAAGGGTCCCGGGTTAAATTCTCGGCATGGCATGTATTATTGATAAAATATGGGTGTACATTTTCATAATGATAATTTAACGTCCAGGGACTGAATACTGTGCCTGTTCTAGTCTTATATTTGATTATAAGGCATATGAAACTACGACAGGCCTAGCAAGCCGGTAGTGGAAAAATATATGGCTTGAATAAAAACTGATCCAGGCCACAGGCTGGGAACAATAATGGATGTAAAGTAAACTAAAATAATTGGCTACAGGTGTTGGCTAATAGGATCTAGTCCATGCGCTAGAGGTTTGGTCGTTAATTTTTTGTATTTATGATCTTAACCCTTGATGTTGAATTACCATCGTCCCACCAAAAACTAAATAATACCATGCACTGCACGGAATTTCTCACTAATTACCTGATAAAAATGGAGACATTTACATAAAACTTGTAATTTGTGTTAATAAAGATAATAATATGACTTAAACCGTTACAGAAACATATTGGGTAGAAAAGACCTTCTATGTTCACAAAGAAGTATAGAAAACAACCCCATTTCCTCAACCTTCATTTAAAAATATTATTTTATATCTCAGGAACTATTAGTTTTATAAGCATATATTTCAATTTATAAAAGTTACTTATTTATAATAAATGTCCTTCATCAATGTAACGATAAAATATTTCTTATAAAAAAGAGTTGTGTAGATATAATAAACACTGGAGATATCTGCCTAAGTAAACCAGGTACCCCTTTAATTATTTTTCCGGGAAAATAATATGCGCCTTTTTGTTTGTAAAGCCAACATTTCCTAAATAAGAATTTTAATCAAAATTATTAGAACCGATTTCAAGAAAATGTATTTTGTTTTTTTCTCTCTTCTCAGCCTTCTGTCAATTACCCTTAATTTTAATGCTGTACAAATATCTATAAAAAAACACTTTGCGGAACCTTATGAAAAACCTAGATCCCAGGTTTTAGTCCCATCGATATAATAGTTTCAGCCAATTTTTTTTATTTATTTAGGGTGTCATGAATCGTAGACATTTATCAAAATCTTGAATTCAATTTTTTTGATGGTCTCAATAAATTTTCTCTCAGAGTAGGTTGCGAGGAAGTAAAGATGAATAGCTTCAAACTTTATATTACCAACACATTCATTTTAAAAACATAGTTTTAAGCCACTGTTAGCAACTTCTCACATTATAGTGATATTTATTCTTTCTACATCTCTCCAAGGATCCAAGTCTAGAGTAAATTAATTATAACATGCTAGTTATAACTTGGTAGAATTTACTTCACGTCAGAATGTGTTTTTAGTAATCCACTCGTCAGCAGCTAGCTATATTGTGTGTGCTTTCCCTTTCCCTCTTTCTTTTGCTGACCCACAATAGTGTAATGAAGGGTTTGTTTGGAAATCAAACTCTTTGAATCATCGCGTGTTCAAAGTCAAAATCGCCTGAATCAATCCCCATGTTCTCATGTTGAACATGTATTGTTATGTAATTAAATCTGTCGTACGTTCTCATGTAAACATAATTAGTGCACTCCTATTAGTTTCCCATATGGAATATTAGCTACATTAATAACAGATTGATAAAAGTTGTGGCCAACGAGGGTAAAGAGTGATTTCTTATTCGTTATTGATTGCTATGATTCGTATTAGTAGGAACACTGACTTGATAACCATATAGATAATATTGTGAAATTTAAACTTTAGTAGCTCTTTATGTAAAATATTTAACTTTCACGTTCTAAACCGACTGCTTGTATCAGCACACTAACCATAAACTAACTTTCAGCCAGAACAGACAAAACAGCAAGTCCACAGGCATTAATGTATCATTATGATAAGGGAGACACATTTCACCAATGGTACATTACTAGACCATTCCAGGAATCGAAACCAGAACCTTTATCTCAGTAGACAGGCATGCTACTGACTGATATAAGGTGTCAGACTGTTAGTAGAGTGAAAATCACTAATTATAAGATATATAAATTATTAATGAAAGTCTGATGGTCTAGGGGTAAGGTATCCGACTTCTGTGCAGGCGGTCGGGGTTCAATCCTCGGTAGCGGCACAGATTTATCTGATTACCAAACCCTTCCTTCACCTCTGACAAGACATCTTGTGAATGTGGGGAATGCCAGGCCTCCACAGATGGTTCGGATTCCACGTTAAACTGTAGGTCCTTCGTTTCATCTTACACTCTCCCTACCAATACACATTAGCGTAAGTGCGTATAACCCGACCGGGTAGTAAGACGCGGTGCTAATAATAAAAATAATAATAATAATCTTAATGGTTAGCAAGAGATGGTTGGTCCAAATCAAGCAGTAAAGTGTTTGACTAGACATTTGGATGAGACTGACACCATTGACCACCTATCCACCAATGTAGTTCCCTTCATTAAGACTGGTTATATCCACACAATATAGTAAATTAGTCCACAACTTCATATTAAAAGAAAGGAGACAGAAGAACGACTGAGTGTTTCTAGAATCCTCACGAGTAAGTAGTCACTTTTATAAGATTTCTTGCCGTCGGCCCTCGTAGTTAACTTCTAGTAATAAATTATTGTTTTGTTTGCGTTAATTACAGTTAACAATGAATATACGAAACCCCTGCTTCCTCTAATTAAGTTGGACTAATTACTCTGACTAATTACCAGTGAGCCTCGTCCACGTGATCCAAGACTTAGGCGAGCTCACAAGGAAATCAAGAGTCTGCTGTACTGTGGTCCGTTTTATCACCCGGACAAAAAGATTCGCGAATTTTATGGGACTACGCTGGTTTTATTAAAAAAATGAGATCTTGTTAAACGCTAACCAAAGCCATGGTTTATGTTACCGTATAATATTTCACCTCTAACAAGCGGTCTAAAACAGGAATAAGTCCACTGAATATTTTTACAGATAAAACCAATGGTATGAAATACAATCATTTCCGCCCAATCGACTGGCCAATGGGAAATCGATGAATCGGTAGCTCATCTTAATGGATTTGTTAGGTTCATGGACGCAGTCATCCACACGAGGCAGATTCTTTTTGTAGATATAAAAAAAAATATTCCAAGAAAAATTCTGAAGATCCTGAGTAAATAAATCAAAATCGATGTTTCATATAGAATGAAAATCAAATAAAAAAAAAGAGGACACAGAGAAGAGAAAATTGTGTTGACCTAAGTAAAGCAAACTTTGAACCAAACGTAAACTTCCGTTTTCATACATTTTTATTTGTGTTTGCTCCTCACGTGAATTTTCTGTTTTTGTTTGTTCAGAGTATTTCAAACAAAGAGATGGTTACAGCTGACCACGTCAAACTGGCAGCACCTGTGGTCACACGGTTTAAGTTGTCGAGCTCGTAGCAGACTCATTTGATGGTGAGGAGGAGGAGGTTTAGGTTCGTATCTCAGCCGGTTTCTCTGAGGCTCATTTTCTTACCCTCTCTCCACGCAATTGTGGATATATTTCCCCTAAGCTACTCTCCCAGTCCCTGCCGCTTAAAAAAATAGTCGATCTGAATTTAATAATTATATTCGTTTGGTGTAAACGAATATATTCAGAAGAAAATGACCTATTTTTTACTGGAGTGAGAGGGGAAAACCATTAGTACACCTGACCATAAACCATGTTCCATCTTTCCTATCTCCATAATTTCAGACTATATGAAATTGACGTCTAGTCTGCGTGTCCACCAATGGAAGTAATTATTTACTTTATTTATTTATAGCACCGCCTCTTATTACCTATTCGGTTTGTACGCTTAAACTATGTACTAATTACGATACTGGGTTAGGGATGAAGAAGGTTGAATTTAGAGGAATTGTACCCGAATTTGTGTGGATAGAGAGTGGAAAATAATTTAAGAAAAATCACCCTCAGTATACCCTACTAGGATCGAACAACGTTCTCCCCGTCATCGGAAGTTATATTCTATTGCGAATGCAGTACCTTAGACCATACGTACACAAAATTGAGTCAAAGTTTTTATAACCTTGGTGCTTAACGCAGTAATATAAAGCTATTCAAGCAATGACACTTTATTGGACAAAATTTATCCAACATTTGTTAAAAACACACTCCTGGACATCCTTAGTACGTTGTACACTATTCTGATGTTGGGGCTCTCATGAAAGCGAGTAAAGAATAAATCATTCACATCAATGAACATTCTGAATTCAATTCAATACTAACCAATGCACGCTTGATTAATCTTTCAAGGCCGATATATCACAACAAACTGCAAACGTCACTTTCAGAGGTGAAAATCGATGACCCCCCCCCC
>CABEEJ010004519.1:49377-62979 GCA_901482245.1 Timema douglasi
CCCCCCCACACACACACACACACACACACACACACGAGTGACGCACAGAAGACACGAACAACGAACATGAGGCTAACGCTTAAACTTTAGAGGTTGATTGATCGCGATTGTTCAGAGGTGATCATTGAAAAGTTTCATTGATAGTTTGGAGTTAGACTGGCTGTTTTAGATCTTTATTTTAGTTTTGAAAATTAAAATATTAAACCAAATAAACGGTACGGTGCACCGCAAAGACTTTATGCCACTTTTATCTTAAAATGTACATTTACCAAAAGCTTGTTAGATTTGTGAAGCAAAATAATAAGTCAATACATTGTTGTAGACACACCACACCAAAGATCATTGAAATAATATACACTGTTACGTACTCTATGGTATTAGGAACAAGGAACACTGTTACACAAAAAGTAACAAAAGAGAAACATCTTTGTTTACCAAAAAACAATTAGTGAGTAAATTACTTAAAGTTATCTATATTTGCTTATCGAGCAGAAATTATTGGTTTTATTAAAATATATTTCATTTAAAATATTTATATTTTTAATAGTATATACTACAACTTCAAATTGATAAGTTATTTAAAATCTCAAATAGTTGCTGAGAAATGATGAAAAATTGAAAAAATTCCCTAATGAAAAGTAGCCTAAAATATTTTCATAAGAAAATGAGAATTTCTATCTTGTTTATAATAATTAACAGTGTTCGAATATAAATTTAATCAAAATTATTCCTGCGAATTTCGAGAAAATCGATTTATTCTCTTTTAGCCATTTAGTAAACTACCCTTAAATTTATGATTGAATATTCAAATCCAAAAATCCCTAAGGGCGACCTTGTGAAAACCCCAAAAACCAGGCTTTAATCCAATCGGTAATATAGATTCGGCTTTAGCCTGGAGTACAGATAAACGGACAGACAGACAAATTACATTACGAAATACACTTTTTTTTTATTTCAGGGGGTCATAAAGCATCGACATTTATTAAAATCTCGAGTTCGATTATTTTTTACGTTAACAATACTTTCTCCCCGAGATGTCGAGAGGAACTAAAAAGACTACTATACCTAAAAACTAAATAGTTGATAGACACAATCTTTTCTGACAGATTTAGGTATTAATGATTCTTAAGTTTTTATAATCTACCAGTAGTGTTGGATAGCCGGTTTGCACTTCTGATATTAGTTCGAGAGACTCAATTCCAATCACAACCGTTTTCAATAGGGATAGTTTTCACACATTGCCATTATCACTCCTCTTTTTGGTTGAGGATTGGGAAGTTTCTTAAATTGTAAGCTCATCATGTTTATTTAGCTTATATAGGGTTTACCAGACCAAGTGTAGGGAGTTACTGTTTTAACTTGACCATTTTACATTTCATATATCTATGTGACTGTCCGTTCCAAGATAACTGCCAAATGTGTGGATTAATTTTAACGATATTTTTAAGGGACATCTTTTGAGCAAAAGCTAAACTATGTATGTTGAAGGTATTTAAATCTTGCTAACAGATTACACTTAACTGCTTTATTTAATTGCCCATATAAAGTGAATTTAATTTAAAATTCTAAGCAATCAATCATGTACCACATACAGATTATTTTATAATTTTGATATATTTCGTGAGACTGACGCTTTAAACCGCGTGAACCATTGTTGCAATATAATATGAATGTAATATACACAACAATATAGTATTCATTTGTTTACTGTCTTGATTGATCCCATAATATAATTAATAATACTGGGAATCCTAATGACTTTATCGCTACCTAACCTAAAAATAGTAAGATATGCGAAACAAATAATATATATTGTTACAGAAACATAATGTGGAAAAGATAGGCCTATCATTGCATTTCACCAAAGAGCTTACATTAAACACTTTCTTAGAAACATATTATTATTACCATGCATTTTCAACTTTTAATATATATATATATATATATGTATATATAAAAACCGTATATTAAAAAATATCTATTATCTCATTGATTGTAAAATATTAATTTGATCAAATGTTATTTCAAATAAAACGTTGTTTACTTTTAAGAGTTCTACACATTTGCAACATTAAGTTATTTCATATTTCAAAGAGCTAATGGATATGATCAAAGTAATTGGCGATCTACATGTAAGTAACGTATCCTCAGAGTAATTTTAATGTGATAAATGAGAGTGTCCATTTTGTTTTTGATACTAAACAATGCATGGAAACGAATTTTAATCAAAATTGCTTAGTCAGATTTCAAGAAAATTAATTTTTTAAATTTTATTCCTTAAGTAAGCTAGCCCTAATTTTATGGTTAGGTATATAATTATAAAAACTAATCACTGGGACTTTATGAAAACCGTAGATACCAAGTTTTAGCTGATAGTTAAATGCTTTTGGTCCTCGAGCAGAGTACAGACAAACATACAGCGTCTCTAAATTGAAAAAACAACAAGAAACGGGTCTAGTGATTCATGAAAATCGAAGCAAAACTATAAAAGTATATTTTTTTTTACTATCAAAATACTTTTTTTCCTGGGGTGTTGCGAGAAGGTATAATAGATCAAACTGAAGTTCAAAGATAAATTATTCAAAAGAAATTGGAGTTGCCTTGTTTTTATTTTAACACATCTAATCGTCTGTAGAGCTTGACAAAAGAGTGAGAAATAATGGCATTAGCGATTGCGTTTTTATTTTACTTCTCTATATACCTTATGCACGTGTCGTTTTGACACTTGGTGTTCCCGGAGTCGGGAAATAGGGCGGGAAAATGATTGTAATGACGGACAAGAGCTGCAGAACACAATTGGGAACCATAAACCACAGATGTGTCGTTCAAAAACTCACCACTTCACCCCCATCCCTTACTTTGCCTTCCTCATATACCCTGACAACCGACCCTTAAAATGCAAAAAAGCAAAACGATTTTGGAACAATGATGTGGTGTGTGCAACAATGGTGTATGTTACACTGTCATTTCATAAAAAAAATATCTACAATTTATGAGCAGAATTTAAAGTCCAATTCATGAATTCAAATATTTTAAAATAAATACAAAAGTGGGATGCTATAAGTAGTAAGTGCTCATAATTCCAGCCCTAGAATTGTTTTTCAGATTATAATATTAATATATGTCCAAAACATCCAATATGATACATTATCTGTACTTCAATTCTTACTACTCGCCCGGACGAATCGTATATTTATACAATTGTGGTTGAGAGGAAGAAGGCAAGGTTTTGAGGAAGTGTACCCACAGTTTCTTGAAGGGAAGTTTGAAAACCATTTAAGAAAAAAAAACATTATACCAGCCTGAGACTTGATTCCCGACCTGTTCATTACCGATAAATCAGATCATTCGAGACCAGTGCCTTTTACCAGTGTGATTACAGTTGGAGACATATAAATAATATGTTATATAAATAATATGTTATATATATATATATATATTGCCCTCACGTCTTACAACCCATTAAGGCTACATGGAAATGTGCTAATCACGCCAATGTTCTGGGTGTAAGTATTTTTGAACCCAAAGGAAGTATACCCGCGTTTGCATGGATGAGAAGTTAAAACACATTTAACCCACCATCAGTAAATTCAGCAGGGACTCAAATCCAACTCTCCCAATAATCGTAAGCTCATTCTATTGTGAGAGTGATGTGTTTTAAACCATTCAACCCCCTCGGCAGGGTGTGTTGTGTAAACGATGCATGTATCAAGTCTTGTAGCACAGAAATTTCACCCACTATAAGATTTTAACTGTTTTATTCATTTATTTGGGGTTATTAACGTGCACTTTCTAAACTGACTGAGAATTTTGATGAAAAAGAGCAAACGGGCCAACACATTTTGGTGGGAAAGGTATTTTCACATACTCTCCGGGTCTATTTTATATGCCACAATCGACATGGCACCGACGGCTATACTTCCCCTCAGAAGGAAGATTTGCCACGGATTTTTATCGCTCAAAAAAATACTGAGTAGATCGTTCTAAGATGAAGAATTTAATATCAACAAGCTCTCCTACAATGGCGTCAAAAATCTGGGCCATAATAACAAAGGATTCCAAGATCACACAGCAAAGTCATAATATAGTTCCCCCGCCTTTGGTGCTAAACTAAGGGAAATTACATTACTATATATATATATATGTGTGTGTGTGTGTGTGTGTAGGTGTGTGTGTAATGTCCTTGTTTAGTATTAATATCTTCAGCTTTGGGTTCTCTGGTAAAATTAATATATTAATGGAATCTTATCATTTATTATTAATGTCTTTGGCTTTGGACACTTTGTAAATGTATATATTTATGGGATAGCTTTATTCAATATCAAATTCTTCGTCCTTTTGCCCTCTGACCAGTGTTAATAAATTTATCATTTATCTTTGTTTGGTATTAAAGTCTTCCACTTTGGGAACTCAAGCCCAAATTTGGATATTTATGAGATATTACTACTAATTATTAAAGTCCCTTACTATGAACTTTCTAGTCATATTAATAAGATATTATGTTTAATATTTAGTCTCTAACTTTGAACATTCTATTCGGTTTAATATTTTTTGATAAATTAAGTTTAATATCAAAGCCCTAAACTTTACATGCTTTAAACAATATTACTATATTTATAATTTGTTATTGTACATCAACCATTTCTCTTATCTCCAATAAAATATACTGTTATTCTCTGTAACTCTCTGACTATTATTTCTCAAATATGTTGTTACATTATTAACCTTAAGGCTTATTTATAATTATGAAATATTGATAAATATATCAGAGACAAAGATTTCCTCAAGTAACAAAGTTAAACACTATCAAAAATGATATTAGGTGGGACAGTGTGATTTTATTTGCTGTATATATGTAAAAAATTAAAAATATATCATATTACGTTTATACGTAACGTATTTCTAGTTGAATACAAGTTGTATACCAACCTAATATGAAATATTACCTACATCTTTCAGTACGACCTGTGGACCGAGCATGTGCACATCATTTTTATTTCTATTTAAATAATTCTCACTTTGGATTTGAGTTATATTATATTTTATACACCCCTTATTTTTTTCATTGGCTGAATTAACTGAACTATATTATATCTATGTAACTGAAACTTTTTCACACAATAAAATAAGGAATACGTCCAAGATAACGCATCATTATTGTGTTATTGAGTACTCTGGTCTAATTGCACAGAACCGCGTTCAGTAATCATGTGTTTTCCTTTTCTTCTTGGTGCGTGACGTCGGCTGCATGCCGATTACTGAGCGCTTCAAGATACGCTCGATCGATCGCTCACTGAGCGCTCACTGAGATCAGTTCTTAGAGCGCGTTCAAGTGTAATGTCGAATTACCAATTTACCACTGTTGTAAATAGCTGTTATGTCATTTTTGTCAATTAACTGAGGATTAATATAGTGATCATTTAACTGATAATTAATAATATAACAAACAGCACAGACACAATTTTCAATGCTTTGGAATATTTTTATTTGTACTTCAATAAGAAAATAACTATGAAATGTATTTCGTGGCATTTTTTCTGTTTTGGTGGTTATCATGAAAAGTATAAAAGTAGCAAAATCAGATCATTCTTGTTTTTGAGTATTGTTACAGCACACTTTTGTAATATTTAAAAAAAGAAACACACAACCAAATCGGCATTGGCAGTATCTGCAAAAGGTTTTATCGGCCTAGCCCTATTATAAACATCTCCAATGAATTTGAATTAATTTCATTAATTGATAAAGTGTATATGTAGCCTACAGTTAAAAGTTCATAGGTCTCATCTCAGAAAATATCAAGTTGTGATACAATTAATTATGTTCTTTAAACCTTTTACTCTGGAACGTACATGTTTGGCAACCTTTATAATATAGCCTACACCCTGTGAATTTTAATAATATAATATAAAATTAATTACTTTTCAAGCCCAGATTAAATATAGGCTCATTTAAATTCCATTGATTTTTTGCTGGTAATGCCAAAAATATAACTAATAAGTCACTCCGCATATATTAAAAATGTTATTGAACTATATATATATATATATATATATATATATGCCTACCTATTGTAGTTCAATAACATTATATATATACTTCAGTGGCTACATGGTCTAAGGCATCACTCTTGCAATAGACTAGACTACCGATGACAGGAAGATCGGGGTTCGAATACCAGTCAGGTGTGCTAAGGTTGGTTTACCTTAATGGTTTTTAACTCTCACTCCACGCAAATCTGGGTACACTTCAATTAAAGTCAACCTTCCTCATCCCTAGCTCATTAGCGTAATTAGTACATATGTTGTAACAGTTAGTAAGACGAGCTGTTAAATTGTAACGATGTTCCAAACAACGAATATCCAAAACCAACAACCTGGTAATATGGAGGCTTCTCACTCACCAACTCTCACCAACTCTCACCAAGTCTGATCGAGACCTCTCCCCGTCGAATGGGACGCACGTGCACGCAGTGACACATCCACTCTCGTGGCTTGGATAATGAAGACTGTCTGAGACGCGAACCAAATCAGCACCTCGCCCAAACACTAAACAATGCAGTTGCCAACTTGACTTCACGAACATCCGTCCCTGGAATGTTCGAGCTTGGCCTAGTAATTACTGGGATGTCCGCGGTATGCCCCGAGCGCTAATCTTCACCCTTCTTTTTGTTCCATGTGCTTCCCCTTCTTTCCCCCTCTACTGAGAACTTCTTAGACCTGTTTATGCTATATAACAGCAGGTGTCATCTCGTATGGTACTCATTGTATCACTGGCTCTTACCAGGTGAGGGCGCTTGGTTAAAATTAATATTAGGGAATATTAATCAAAATTCTCTTTGGCTTTAAATATGGGGGGAATATTATTCTAAATTACTGTTTGGCGCTTCCTTTATGTTTATAAATGGGGACTTTAATTTGATTTGGCGTGGGTGATCCGCGGTTCCATATTAGTAACTTTCTAGGGGGATTCGTATTTGACTTAGTACATCTTATTGACTGTAGGTGCGCCCGAGCCTTTATCTTGGCTGATCTTTGTAATAGTTTAATATTGTCTTGGATATTTTTAGGCGATATAAGTTCGCTTAGTATTGAAGGTATTTTATATGAAATAGTTAGTTTAGGTTATCATGAGCGCAACGGGAGTTTGGGGAACTTATTGTACATTTACAGGTATTGTTGTTAGATTAGGTTATGCTTCGTAATTTAGGATAAGTCCCCAACGGCCATTGTTGGAATCTATACTTAAAATACTTAGGCCGACAAATCATGTATATTTTCATTGTTATGTAAGGCTAAGTTTTATGAGCACTTTTCTTGTTAATTTATACTACAGTTAAAGCTATGGATGTAAGCACGCCCTTGGGCGCTAAATTTGAATGTTGACTTCTAACTCTCACTCACTAAGCGTAGGCTCATTAAGCCTTTAATGTACTCTTGTATTATTATACCATTGTAATTTATCTGAAATAAAAAACTGTTTCTCTTGTGACCTCATGGTTATTTTTTGGGGCACGCTTCCCGAGCTCTGTGTGAGCGTCACAAAATATACCAAATTGTGATTTTTTGTGATATGACATCCATCGCTTCTCTATATCCATCTATAGCGATGATTCTATTATTTATATATCTCATTCAAAATGTCTTAAATATCTCAGCGCGATTATAAATACAGCACAACGTCACAAATGTCTGCCCAAAATTTAGTTAAATCTCAAAACACGTTCTTGAAAATTAATTAGTTTGAATATTCCAGAAAAATGTGTATCTATACATTTATTTATGTAAGCCATATGCTAGCATATTGAAACATATTTTTATTGGTTTTCCCTATGTCTTAATTACCGTTCTACTTTTTCGCAAAACCATCAATCAAAACGGGCGTTTAACAATAGTAAAATTAATATAAATTTATTTTTTCAAAATTTGTTAAAATGCTTTATATCACAAAATGTCACTCTCTCTTTTAGAAAATAAAATGCAAAATAACACTATATGGACCATATATTTCAATGTTTGCAAGTTAGCATTCATAAATAAAAAATGCGTATTTTACAGCCCATACACCATTTGAATGACTTTCTTTATGTTTGGAAAACTAAAATACATTTTAAAGTATGTTAATGAATAAAGAAAAGCTTTGTACTGCACTAGTAATCATTTTAGAGGTTAAGAAAGCAGGTATTGTACGTGGTTGTTAGCAATGAATATTTTAATAATGTAACGTATTTTGTTTGTATTTAAAACAAACCATCAAACCAGAGATCAACATGTTTTACTTCAATGTGTAAGTGCTTGGACATCACTAACAAAGAAAAAATATTCTAAAACTAGATTATGTTTGTACGTTTAAATAACAAGTAACTTTTTTTTACTAAAAGAAATACATAATCCAATACACAATTGTGGTAATTGAAATACAAACAACGCTCGAATGGTTATAAAATTGTTAGCAACTCAAGTTGTACTATAAATAATCTAAAACCAAAATGAGATCCTAAATATTGTATGTACTCACCTGGCAAACAAATTAAATATTTTATATATCCATCACATCAAATGTAGGCTACTTATAGGTATATGAAATATTATTATACTATTTAAAGTACAAAGGGTGACCTGGCGGTCTAGGGGTAAGGTGTCAGACTTCTATGATGGCGGCCGGGGTTCAATCCTCGGTCCCGGCACAGATTTATCTGATTACCAAACCCTTCCCTCACCTCTGACAAGACTTCTTGTGAATGTGGGTAATGCCAGGTCTCCACCGTGGTTCGGATCCCACGTTAAGCTGTAGGTCCTCCATTTCATCTCACAATCACCCTACCATTACACATTAGCGTAAGTGCGTACAACCCGAACGGGTAGTAAGACGCGGTGCTAATAATAATAATNCACATTAGCGTAAGTGCGTACAACCCGAACGGGTAGTAAGACGCGGTGCTAATAATAATAATAATAATAATAATAATAATAATAAAGTACAAAGGATGTTAAATATTAGCGCCGAATCACTTGATGTGCATGATACCTTAATTGTCCAAAAATAAACGGAACAGGGAGTTATTATGACCGTCGAGCCTGCCAATACCACCGCCTGACTGTCGGTGTTAACGTCATGTGTGTCGTTTTAGTGGTGGTAGAATGTAACGACCCATGCACCACAGAAGGTGATTGACTTCTTGCTCTAAGTGAACCTAAGTACTACTTTCGTTCAGAGACCATAACACATCACCAAGGTGTTTATGTAGAGCAAAGCGCTGGTAGGCACTTCTCACTATACTAACTGCATTCACACACATACACACAACTCTCTTTTTAACGTACCATTTCACATAATTATGTCAAGGGAAAGTGAATCTTTAAATTGGGTAATTTGATTTTTTTGTCCACAATATTAAGTGGCTATAGATTTCAATTAAAGGCCTAAGAGAGCTCGCTTTGATTCCTGAGGATGTTTTAAATTATTACGTTTCAGTCATTCATAAATCACTGGAGAGAATGCATAATTCGGTAAAAATGGCGGGCCACAATAAAGAAAAAGAAACACAATTTTAATTTGTTTTAATACTTGTAAACAGTAGAACACAAGAACAGTTTAGTGATATTATGACTGTAAAAATATAAAAATATAAAAATATATTTAGTGAGATTACTTACCTTTTTTTTTTTATGGTGCAGATCAAAGCTATGCTTTAATCTATTAATAAGGCCTTTTCGTTAAAATGCCATTGGGATTGGTGGGCCACAAGAAAACAGGCCGCGGGCCACGGTTTGAATCACGCCGCCCCAATTAAGGTAGATTCCATCTACCATAGGAGTAATAGTAACAACTAGGAGAAAATACCATATCTACTATCATATATCCATCCGCCAAACCATATAGCCTGCAAGACCACATTTGTTTTTATCTATGTTTTTCTTCTTAGTATTTTTATATTATTGTAACACGAAATCAATAAAACCGTTTGTATGTTACTTTTTGTAGAAGTCGCTCTGTGGTTCACTTAAAAAAGTGCTACAAACTAGGATGGCGAATCAGATCTGAAATAAAAGTATTTGATGACGTCATACAAACTATCTTCGGTTTTGTTAATGTGAATGTGTTAGCAAAATAAAAACGTTTAGTTTTGAAATGGTTTTTTCTATGGCTCTTTCTCTACGTTTATAAAAACTTTTATTCAATTTGGTGATCATAAGAAAATAAAAGTGTGAATATTATTATTTAGAATATCTCTTGTTACCATAACCACAAAAACAAAAAACATAATATTTGTATTTATTTTAATAAGCTAGGAAACCGCCAACTACACATTAATCCTTAGAGAAGTGGGTCTATTATCGAAAGCGTTTATAACACTTGGGATTGATAGTATAATGTAAGCAAATAATACTCTGAATAGGTTAGTATTAGTTACTTTCAACCAATCTTAGTAAAGAACCCTCTGTTGTATGATAGCTAGCACCGCTTGTACCACATATGAGGTGTATTTGTATTAATCTCGCTCTTTTAGCCGGATGGAAACGATTCAAGGTGTGAGCGAGCTGTTAATGGGTCGCTTCACCAATGTGAGTTCTCAGCCTTAAGCCCTGATCTAATCAGACAATAAGCTTAAATCAAACTTGTGGATGCGTCCAATCGGATTTCAAACATCCGTTCGATAAGTTTAAGTGGCTTTATTGATATCCTATCTAACACATGTTTAAATAAGAAAAAATTGTAAGGCATCTTACTACCCGTTAAATTATACTACTATAAAGCCACATGGCTGACTGACTCACTCACTGACATTAATGTTTACGCACTTCAAGATGAGCTAGAAACTTAAAATTTGGCAAACTTATAGCTTCTAGCCTGTAACCGACGGGAAAACTCCAAAAAGAAAAAAAAAATATGTTTTAACCCCCGAAAGAAATTCAAAATGGTGGAGCAACTTTAAACGAGCAACGAGCAAAACGCGTTCAAGCCATACAAATATGTAGGCTACTAATTACGCTGGTGGTTTTAGGGATTTGGAAAGTTGGATATAAAGAATATATACCCGTAATAGCGTGGAGGGAGAGTGGAAAACCCTCCTCAGCACACGTGACATTGGCAGTCTAGTCTACTGGGAGAGTAGCTCGTTAGACCATGTGGTCAACAAAGTTGGTCCGTGTGAGTGCAGATGTTTAAACAAAATAGGCCACCGTGCGTATTACGACAAACTCAGTTAATTATAATAATCCATCTTGCTTCTACTGTTTCAACTTTTTTTTTTAATCCAACCAATGTTAAAAGGAACGCCACGTTGCGAAAATGGAACGAGCCTTTTATATATATTTTTTACAAATCTTCCTCAAATTAATAATGTGCTAGCACCATGATAAAACACGTTGCAGTATTAATTTGTTTTATTGGGTTTTTAATATCGTGGGCTAACGCTATATTTGGGACAATGTGGGCCACTTTACCGTAGTGAATTAATAATCCTCTTAAACTACAATTAACGTGACTCACTTGTCAAATACACTTGAATTAATTTAGGTAAATTGAAACATTTATACCTTTGTTTATATTACAACATGATTTGTTTATCTTTCAAAAAATCACCAAAGGTTTTTAATGGAGTAACCATTCATTTAACACAATTTGGAAACAAAAGGAGATAAAGATAAAACCCACTATCAGTAGCTTCCGCTAACTGTTCCAGTGAATGAGTGATAACGATGGAAGTCTTCAATATCGGGCGGTGTGTAAGTCGAGCTACCAACTACACAAGTTCACAAATAATATAAATTATTATTTTCTAACAAAACAGCTTATTCGTGTCTCACTTTTAACATTTCCAAAATTATGATATATTTCCATTATTGTTTTTAAACCTCACGTGTAAGGTACTTAGTTCATACTTTTCGGGCATTGTTCGCTACGTTCATTTATAAACCACAAAATGGCAACTCCAATGGATAGAACAAGGACAGTGCTCAAGGGAAAAAAACAATGGGTTAGAAAAATATGTTAAGTTTTCATAATAACATGCACTGCAGTTTAAAAGTGGAACTGACTTTGAGATATAAGTAGTGGGATAATATAATCAGCTGGTTCCGAACGTTACTGTAGTTATTTCTAATAAAAACACATAATAGTGAATAGAGCATTACTCAATATGTATATACAAGTTTTATCTCAACATCAGGAGTTGAATCAGAATCTTTTTTAATCTCATAATTATAATCATAAGTTATAATAGGCCTTGTTTCCTAGTTAGAGCACTTCTAGATTTAAAACAATCTGTAGTTATATATATCTACAATATGTGCTCAAATTGGCCTTCTGAATGCTAAATTGTAATCAACTTATCATAGAATATGTTATCCATTCAAAATATCTAGCGTTTCGAAGAGTTATCGCCATTCTTGTTTACTTCATTGACATAATGTTAATGCCAATGGAAGTTGTGTCAGCAATCACTTTAAATGAGCCCTGAAATAAAAATACAGGGCCAGGAAATAGGTCCTGAACTACGTATCCATTTATTAAGAAATGGCAAATTCAAGAAATTTCATTGTCATACATAAACCACGCGTGTCATATGACATCACGTGAGATTTCTTACAACAATCCATTAGACAATAATTGATTCAACTAGAAAGTTGTTGATGCCTTGATCGAGAATAGCACGCGAAATGTCTTCATTCTAAAGGAGAGTGCTATAAAATTGACTGACTACCCAGCCTTCATTCGTAAATAATAAGACGGATAATAAATGCTAATCACCGGCAGACATCCACCGGAATAATAAAAAAACTAAGCTCTGGTTAACTCCTTGTGTCTCTGAACGTAGTACGGATACTTTGTTGGTCTCAAGTAATTATCCATTTGGTCATTAATCCGGTAATATCTATTACTGATCCTGTCCTTCAATGGGGTTGATATAAAGTTTTCTAGTAATAGTCGGCTTACCGCCATCTGGAGCCTTTTTATTAAAACTACAATCACAAGCTACAATCTACAAGTTACAACTCAATGTCTTACAATGAAAATACAAAGGAGTTCATAAATACAATTATTTGACTTTTATTATATAGTGCAATTAAATAAATTATTTTCAAGTCGTAAGTTTATTTACACCATGTTTAGCATTTCGTCCCTATTGTTACATAAAAACAGAATATACAAACAATTGTCAATGATTTTGTGACAGGTTTAGTTAAATATTAAAATAACAATTACTTAAAAATGAAATATAAATACTTGTTAGGATCTTCCTAAATTAGAGTTAAGAAATGAAATAAAATTATGTAATGAGGGATATTACATTAATTTTATTAGTTTTTGAGGCTCAACATTACTGTTGGGAACAGCGTAATTTAATTTTTCCTGAGCAAAGCGAGTTGCTTATTTATTTTTTACAACTTAATATGAACCATATCTTGTTACAGTTTCTCAGTTTTCAATTAACTCATTCAAGACTGTTCATATGTCGCCATCTCCCGATCTCTAAAACTACCCTGTCTCCCAACCTCAATATTCACCCTGTCTCCCAACCTCAATAATCACCTTGTCTCCCAACCTCAATAATCACCTTGTCTCCCAACCTCAATAATCACCTTGTCTCCTAACCTCAAT
>CABEEJ010004520.1:0-58737 GCA_901482245.1 Timema douglasi
GTGGCCACACTAACGTCTAGAAACTTGTACCATTGTCAAATTTCCCTAAACAGTAATTTCGCGGGAGTTATGAAACGTGTTCACAACTACCCCATGTTCACATTTACCCCGACTGACCCTAATCCTTATTTATATTGTGTAGTTTGTATGTTTCTTTATCTCTACCTGTATTGACAAACAACCTGAATAAGTTCATCGTTTTTATTTTCATACTTCCTGTGTCGACCGACAACCTGAATTTATTGAAAAAATAAACATTAACATGAGCGAAGCCGCGGGCAAAAGCTAGTAGTATATAAACCTTTGATATTTATATTTCTTAACTGTCCAATAGAAGGTTTTGGGAGACTTAGTCTCATAATCTACTTAGATACTACACCCTTGTAAGAAATTATCCAGTTATTCCCTCGGCAACATTGGTAAAAACTAAATCAATTGATGTTCTTTACAAAGCATTGTCCTTTAAAGCTTGGAGAAGTTAGAAACGTTAACTACTCTATTATATTCTAAAATGTTTCACTACTTGTTATGTATTTAGAAAAAGTTAATATCTAGAGCAATCTTTCTTGATGTTATTTAATTTTTTACTTATCTAATGTGCCTTAAATTTCTTCTGCAATATCATTGACATTATTATAATCATATTTATTTCGCAAGGCTAATTTTTCTTTTTACTTTTTCTCCATTTATGACTGGTTTCAACCTGTGGCCGGGGTAAGTTTTATTCAAATAATTTATTTTCCACTACCGCCTGGCTAGTCCTTATAATATCATAGGTGTTGGATTATTTTTTACTGCCAATATATTATATTAAAGAAATGTTAAAGAGGCATGTAACTTATTTAGTAATTTATTTGGAATGATTATTACCACTTCTATTTATTTATGGAGTTGTTTGATAGACAAGAAGAATAAGAGATCAATATATAGCTATAGCCCATAGTAAAAAATATTAATTTGATTGTTCACTAAGTTCCTAAAACTATATTATTGTTATATATTCTCATGCAAATACGCATGTTCTTAATTTTTAAACATGTTTGATTTGGAGCTCAAGCCATAGGCTGATGATTTAGCGAGGGCTATGCCTATAGCAGTGTGTCGCATCAGGGCAAGTAAGGCAAGCACATCTTGCCTGTTATTGAATAAATGGGTGTGTTTGAGAAAAAAAAAAGTCCCTAACATGAGAGTGACCGAAACATGCATGCAAGACATGCACTAGTACATCTTTATTTTTCCAGCTTTCCTCCCATAGCTAGAGATAGTGTAGTTCTTACTTGTGACGTCATATATTTAGGAGGGGAGTGAATGGGAAGAGCTACGGGGCTCAGGTGGGAATGCACACAACCAAGTTACGACTTTTCAACAACCGAAACTTTATGCCCGAAGGGTGATGACTAGAACCAAAGTCACTGAAATATACCATTGCATACTCATCTCATACATACCCTTTTAAAACACAAAGTGACAAAAGTAGTCGTTTAATGGGGTAGGGATAGAATTTAGAGTTGTTTTGCATGGAAAGGGCAAATATCGATAAGCTAAAAGTAGTTTACCACGTGCTTACACATCTTTTGTGGAGTTTGTTGCAACAGGTGCTTTTGTGTGTTTCAATGAAAGCTCACAAATAAAAGTTTGTTAAATATTTACATAGTAACACAATAATGAGTCGAGAGTGGCTCTAGTAATAAGTGCAAATACGTTGTTCGTAATATAAGACATACATCCTCAGCCTGAAGAGGTTTTTAAGAACGCTTATAAATAGAGTATTGGAAAATCCATTCTTGAACTAAATATAGCAACATTTAGAAAAAAGAATGGCTTTATTATGCATTTTCATAAAATAATATATTCAAAGAATTCTTGGCTAACTGGGTGCGGTTCAGAAAACAAACTGTGACTTGTATGTATATTTAACATAACATATCACACAATATATAGTCGATTAATATTTAAATATAAATATTTTGAAGATTTATATATATTTAATTTAAAAATTGTCGGCTCTAGGGGTGGTGGAGCGGGGGTAGGAGACACGGGGAGAATTTCCCCTCACTTGTAAAAGATATGTTCTCCCCCCTTACCAACATCATCTTCAAAATGCACAATAAAGATTCTAGTGTGCCTTATGTAAATCACTGGACAGAAGGACACCCAAAGCCACATTTATCATTAAAAAAAAACACTCCAAATAGCTTCTTGAATCATAATATTAAATATATTCCGAAGGAGAGCCCCCCTCCCCCCTCCCAAGCTTAAAAGGGGGGAGGGGTGAAGCCACACAAACTCCCCTTCCTAGCTTGCCTTAGAATTTTGGTCATGAGACGCTACTGGCCTATAGCAGTTCTAGATGACTACTAATAGAATGCTGTTATGGGTAAAATTCCTCCTTGAAGTCACCTATCTCATCCCCAACACCTAGATTAAGACCATACAGGATGACTAAATTTAAACCAATGAATACTGATCGTACTTTTAGTACAGTATTTTACACCACATACAAACTAACTTTAATGGGTATTCTTCATTGCAGGCAAATTACAATAAACAAGGTAAGACTAACGCATTTGCCATCATGTCAATTGATTTGAATCAATAAATACTGATTGTGCTTTTACCACAATGTTTTGAGAGTGGGGCACATAAATGACAGCTGTATTGTCTAAGATGCTGGGCTCACAATATGTATACCTGGAAAACCATTATCAATGAAAGCTAATAATTTTAACGCTGGTATTATTATTACATTCCCCAACATAAAGCAACCCTTTTTTGTTAATAGTAATTATATTACATTTTACCAGGGGTCACACAGTATCTGGTGTCAGGCTCACAATATATGTGAGGTCTTCTTATTGTTGCATTAAAACCAAACACAGTTTGTAGAAACAAAGACAAATGTCCCTACATGGCAATCGAACTCGGGACTTTTCTTAGCACACCAATCCTCTCTCATTGAGCTACCCAGATTTATTTCCTGTCGAGAGCTACACATCAATTATTAATTATTTAGGCCATAGTCTCTTATGAAATCCGTACAGTGTGGAAAGGTTCACCCACACTGGGGGTCATCAGATCAAATGTTAGATGTATAATAGACCATTGGAATGCAGGCTAACCATTCCAATGAACACATGATCTGAGGCATCAGACTTGCAATAGATGTTTGGAGAGTGGGACCACCCTTATAGATCGCAATGCGTTCTAAGGTGTCAGTCAGATTTTCACCAACCCGTTTGATAGCATTGAACATGACCATGAAACAAAGTGCTCAAACAAGACTATTCAAGATTCAAGAGATAATTAAAATTACTCTTAAAAATCTTCTAACTCATTGAAACTATTAAAGAAAGCAGTTTGTTTGATGTATTTGTAATAATTTACTTAATTTTGCTCTTTCAGTTTTGAGAAAGAAGTCGACACAGCTGGGGGTGTGAAAGGATATCGCTTTTCACCTCCAACGAATGTGTTTGGAGAAGTTTCTAAAAACCCTGAAAATGACTGCTTCTGTCCTGCTGGACCTCCTTGTGCACCTAATGGACTCTTTAATGTGAGCCTTTGTCAATATGGTACGTCATGTCTAGTTATACAAATTATTATTAACTAGCATAAGTTGAGAACAAGTTATTAATATATAATTTATTAAAACGGGGCGATACTCATGGTAGTGTTCAGTTTCCAGGTATGTCTTAACATATTTATTATTATTATTATTATTATTATTATTATTATTATTATGTGTTCTCTCTTATGACAGGTCCATTCCTTTTGTCAATGAACTTGACCGCCAATGCACCTTGTATTCTTCAGCTCCTAGAATTTACTTATTTCTTTAAAGCTATCCAATATTTGAATAATCCTTCTTACTAAGCTCCTCTTTCCCTCAACCTTTCCTTCTATAACGTCGTGCAGAAGAAGGTTCCTCCTAAGAATGTATTCGTTCCAGTTTGATTTGTACCAAATAATCACATCTAAAATGGTTCTCTTCTCACCCACTATTCTGAGGACTTCATTTGTCACCCTATCCATTCACCTGATCTTTTCAAGTCTTCTCATGCACCATATTTCAAAGCTCCCCAAATTATTTATTTTGTTTCCATCTTCCTAAGAGCCTAAGTTTCTAATCCATACAGAGCGATGCGCCAGATGTAGCATTTTATTAGTTTCTTCTTCAATTCCAAACTCAATTTGTTGGTCAGCAGTAACCGATTCTTGTTGAAAGCATCCTTGGTCGTGGTGATACTTGACCTAATTTCTTTGGTCCAGTAGACATCCTTTGTCAGCAGACTTCCCAGGTACTTAAACTGCGCTAAGTTTTCCAACTCCTGGTTTCCAATTTAGATTTTCACTGGCCTTTATTTTTTGAAATCACCCATCCCTTTTGACTTCCCATTGTAGATCTCCAAGTCATATCTTCTCCCTATCTCCACCAGGTGGTCTATAATTTCCCGCAACTCTTCTTTATTTTTGATGCTCATTGCCTGATTATCTGCTTATTTTACTCTGTTGATGACGCATCCTTCTATCCTGAAATTGCCACATCCCTCTAGGACGTCCTTGACCAGCCACTCTCCATACAAGTTGAACAGACTGGGTGACCAAAAGCATCCCTGCCTCACTCCTCTTCCAATCTTTACACTGTTAGTCCCTCCGTCAATCAGACTCACCTTCACCTGTTGTCCCAGGTACAGGTTTGTAATCAGCTTTTTGTCTCTCCAGTTGATGCCTATCTTCTTGAGTATTTCCATCAGTTTCTTCACCTTCACTCTATCGAACCTATTTTGCCAGTCAATGAAACCATTGTAGACCTCTTCCTTGACTTCCAGAACTCTCTCTGAAATTATTCTCAGCATCCCAATGGTGTCTCTGTTCTTTTGTTTTTTTTTATCTAAGTTGGTCTTCTTCCATCACACTTTCAATTTTATGTTCCAGTCGCCTGTTAAATATTCTTTCCACGATCTTCCCCACTTGAGAGATGAGGTTGATGGTCCTGCGGTCACTGAATTTCTTGGTTTGTTTCTTCTTCTTTAGGTCCATCATGACTACATCTAGAAAGTCTTTGGGCCATTCTCCTGTTTTGTAGATCCTATTTATAAGTTTTGTCAAAACCATTCATCTGTTATTCCTTCAGAAGGTTAGCTGATACATCATCACCTCTAGCTTTCCTTCCTTGCATGCACTTTATGGCTCTCTCTCCTTCACTATTTAAAACGCTGGGTCCTTTTTAGTCTTCCTCTTTCCCTGCTTCATTCTCCAGGTTGATTGGTCGATTTTCCTTGTCATATAGATCTTCTATATATTATTCCCAAATCTTAAGAAACTCTTTATGATCAGTCACCATCAAACTTTGGGGTTTCTATCCCTATTGTTCTCACACCTTTGTTTTTATTCCCTCCTAGCTCCTTTGCTTTCTGCTACATGAGGTCATACTTTCCATTTCATTGCAGTTCGATAAGCTCATTGCATGTGCTGTCTATGGTCTTTCCTCGCTTCGTCTGTTTCTCTCCTTAACTCATTGCTTAGCCTCATATATTCTTCATTGTTAACGTTTTTCCATATCCTTATTTCTTCCATTTTCTGAAGCATTTCTGTTGCCACCCAGAACCTTCTTGCAGTCTCCTTCACTTGTCCAACATTGTAGTTTAGCACCTTCAAAAAAATATTCTTAACACTGTTCCACTTACCTTCAGCACTTATACTCTCTTCTGTCACCTCAATTACTTTTGTTCTATTAAATTTCACACAATGTTACTCTTGCATCTTAATTTTTCTAAGTCCCACCTTGGTTTTATCTTTCTTGTTTTCCTGATTCTCTTTAGTCTTGTTTCATTTTACGCCACCAGCATGTTGTGGTCCAAATCGATGTCGGCACCTGTCAATGACTTCACATTCTTGTTTTCTTAACTGCTTTAAAAATATGTTGGCTGTGTATTAGCTAAGCCCTTTAATCATTAATATATATATATATGGTTGAAAACAAGTCAAATACTCCAAGATATATATATATATACACAACTAGGAATTACGAAGGATTCTACAGTATCATCCTATAACATCAACGAAACAGTTGGAATCATGGTAGGTAACAATTTGTCTTGCAACAAAGTATGTGATGAGCCATGAAGTGATCATTATAAATTTTATTACTATTCCTTGGAGATAGCCATGTTAGTATCATAGTTATCCTCACCAACTGTTTAACTCAACAAGAACATTTAAATTTACATAAAACAAAATTGAACTTTACAAATATTAAATACTATAGTTTAAATGTACATTATTATGAATGGCTATTTTCTCGAAGCTAAATTATTATTTTAATTTGTTAGCTTGAATTCCAAATTTAAACATGGGTTTTAAATTTTTAAGAACAAGAGCAACATTGTCTTTTTCTTTGTATTCTTTAAATATCATCTAGAATGTTTATGTTTAATTCAGATTAAACGCAATTATCTATCATCACTGCAGGTTGAGTCTTTGTTTGTATCCATAATTTATATTTGGTTTTGTAAAAGATTTTTTTAAATCTAGGTAGATAGTGTATTTCATTCTACAATAATTAAAGTAGAGCTTAATTTAATGCATTATAACAAGGTTTCATTTATGGCTTATTCATTGTCCCTTAATAGCCTAAATAAATTGGTATTCTACTGAACTATTGCCCTAAAAACATTTTATCACAATATAAAAGTGTAGTAACCAGTGTTTAAGGAACATGATATAGTAAAATGTATATTTAATTTGTACTTTTGGTTTCATCCATTTAAAAATAATAATTATTTTTTCAGATTCCCCTGTGTTGATATCTTTTCCTCACTTCTACTTAGCAGATCCAAAGCTTAGGGATGCAGTGGAGGGAATAAGCCCTCCAGAGAAAGAGAAGCACCAGCTCTATATAGATGTTCAGCCTGTAAGTCTAAAAGAAGTAAAATTATTGAAATAAACAGATTTTTACTGCCTTTACACACATTTATGATTATAATTACTTAAATGTGGTAGGGATGAGGAAGGAATTATTTTAGAGGTAATCTAACCGCATTTGTATAGAAGAAGAGGGGGAAACCATTTAGGAAAAATCACCCTTAGTAGACCCGACCAGAATTTGAACCCTAATCTAAACATCAAAGCAGGCCAGTCTAACACGAGAGCAACAACATAGACCATTCAGCCACTGAAGCAGGACAGAACTTATTTAATTGTTCCATCTTACTGTACCCATCAAGTATATCTGCATAGCTACACTTATGAGTTAGAAATAAGCACGCATAACTTAAATATAATGCACCTACATTTGCAAATATAGCAAGAGGAAAACCATTTTAGAATGAAAACTCTGTACACCCACCTTTTATTCAAACCCTGTTATCTACATCACCTGAAAACTAGACCAAACGAGGTTAATGTATTAATACTTGTGCCCACCGATACAGGTCATCCAACACTAAATGAATTGTTTTACATTCACACAAGATGTGAGAGTAGCTTTGTCCACAGAAAATATTTAAGATGTTTAAACAATATATCAAAATGTGGAGGAAATAAATCTATTTTTGGGGAGAGATGTAGACATTTTTATGGTCACCTTAAAATTTTACTTTGAGTGGGATGGCAGTTGATAATAAATTTTACATTCATAGTTCACATTTATGGTTAGGTAAGGATTCAAATTAAATGTGTGAATACTAATATCATTAAGATAATTTTCCCTACCATTCTTCATGTGATTGCACTTCTTTAAATGTTTAGGCTTAGTCACATACAAACGTGCTTGGAAATGTAGTCTATCCACTCATACATGATAGGTAAAATATTCCACCACTTATATAAGAGTGCTAGTCAAAATTACTTACTCGTAAGATTACCACTCTCCCCTCTCACAACCTCATCCCTTAGATTGTGTCAAGAAATCTGGACAAACCATTTAAATCTAGAGCATCTTAATATTCTAGAGGGTGGTGGAAATATGGATAACGAGGTATAAGGGGCAGTGCTTGTGCACTAAAGCCTTTCCTAACACATGTTCATATATTGGTTTCTTTTGATAAGTAGAACTTAGACTTCCAAGTTTGAGAGACCTTTCAAATCTGTCCTATAAAGAAGAAAACTATTATTAAATTATTATTTGCTTTGTCACCACGTCTCACTACCCGGATAGGCTGGGCGAGTTATATGCATATGATCCTATTTGTCATAACTGTAATTCAATGTGTACATTCTTTGTGCATATTGTGGCATTTTTAGTACCGATACCTATCTTTAGAACTGTTGACATTCTCTGGTTTTTGACTTATCTAGGGTAGTGATAAATGTATTCATGTATGAAAATGTTCGTTATAATGTTCTATTATTGCGCATGTTTTACCCTAAGAAATTCTTATATCTCTATCAGGTTATGTGCCCAGGACGTGAATTAATTCTATGAATGATTAATTTTTATAGTGGACAAAGTTTGATTAATTTAGCGAGTAAACATTTTCTATCTCGAATTTGTAAACCTCACACAGCGTGTAGTATGAATACTACAGAAACGGACTCTTGAATCAAAATTTGTCTAGATCTCGAATGCATGTAAATATTAAGCACGATGGGTGACAGAGATGCAATATTAGCAGCTGTAGAAATAATTGAAGCAGTGGCAGAATGTGATCTTTATTTTTGGTGAGGCCAGGTCAAAGCTTACTGGTAATTTTTTTTTTCTCATTGTGTGTTAACATATTTAATTAAATTCCTTTAAATTTTCCTAGTTTGTAAATATTGCTATAATTACAAAATCAGCTATTCTTGATTTTCATTGTGGCCTCTTAATGCCAGTTCATTAGTACCACAATATTTTAAGCATTCTATTACTCTGTCTAATATAGGCCTATGCCTATTTTTTGACACATGTTCATTGTGTTTTTGGACTGAAATTTTGACCGAGCAATATATCTGTGATGCAATATTTACTGTTCCAAACATTTGAAACTTACATGCATTTTCCAAATGAATTACACGTTCCTCATATTTTTTAATTATCTTACTTTACTGTTTAAGATTCGTATAGCCTACCAATGTCCATAAACCCTCACAACCAAATAATAAACAATAAAAACAAAATAATCTCTCTGTTTTTCTTCACTCACAAACAATTGTTTACCAAACCAAGAATTAGAAAAAGTTATTTTTTTCTTGCCATCCACCTGCATACATGTAAAGTGATTAGGCTATTGTGCTCCTAACCAATTAATTTCAAGTTTTTCTTGCAGTTTTAATTAATAATTTTCCTGTGTCATCTTACTTTTTAATAGTAAACACGTATTGTTCTTACGTTAGGAACACCAAAAGTGCCAAATAAGCCTGGGATAATCTTCAGGAAGCCTTCGAGAATAAGGACTCATAAGGCGCCTCAGATATGTCAAAATCGTTTTTGGATCGAAATTAGAGCATTTTAAGTCGATGGAAGGCTAAGTAACTAAGATTTTGTACATGGCCCAACAACTCGCAGATATAAGTAGTCCTATACAGTACAATTTCTTACAGTTGTTATGTTGAGTGATCTCTCTAGTTCTTTTGACACACTGGTTATGGTGTTAGATAGCGCAGGAGAAAATATAAGTAGTAAACTTATATAAAAGCAAAATTTCTTCAAGAGGATATGAGACATGAAAAAGTTAATCAGATTCTGTTAGTGCTTTCCTTTCCAAAATAAATAAAAAAATAGTAAAAATAAAAAGAAAAAGAATATGTTTTTAAGTTTTTTAAGTGTCACAAATTTGACTATAAAGATTCTTAATGCTCAAAAAATGAGAACTAGTCACAATCTAGTGGCAACCAAAATAAAAAGCGCAAAAATAATTGATACTCACAGCTTTCACGAGTAAGACAAATTCTGAGCCTAGGTATGTAGACTCTGCAGCTACTGCACGCATGACGATAATTACAATGGATTTCTGATTTTAATGATGAATCAACAAGTTTTGAGGTCACAATAGCAACAAATACAAAGCTTAAAAATGGAGGCTGTGGAGATGTTATGATAAACATTAATAGTCTGAAACGAAAAAATCTAATGTAGTATATGTGCCGAATTTGAATTTGAGCTTGCTATTAGTAAATCAGATGGTCAAATATGGGCTTGTTATTTTTTCATCAGAAGAGTGCAAAATATACCAGGATCCAGAGTGTACAATTATTGGTAGAGTTAAAGCTTGTGCTAAGAACACAAATCGTCTTTACAGACTGGGCATAGCTGCCTTCTAAAACTACTTCTGATTCAAATACGATTGAAATTGCTAATTTGATGTCGAGAAATAATTCAAAAGAACTCTAGCACTGTAGAATGGGGCACTTAAATAAAGTATCCATTAAATTGTTGAAAAATGGCATTAACTTTGGAGTCAATATTACAGGAGAAACAGTCCAACCGGTCAACAGAACTTCTTCAGCTCATCCATTCTGATCTGATGAGTAGGAAATATCATGGGTATGCAAGATACATGTTAACAATTATTGATGATTTTTCCAAAGAGACTTTTGGTTATCTTTTAAGAACAAAAGATTAAGGTTTCTCAAAATTCAAATAATGGAAAGCTTTTATTGAACATCAGATAGGAAAGCGATTGAATAATATTTAAAATTGACAATGAGTAGTAGTATGTTAATAAAGGCATACTTGATTATTTTTTTTAGCAGAAAATGCTATTAAGCATCACCACACAGCAGTACCACACTGCCCAGAACAAAATGATGTCACAGAACGTTCCAATAGGACCATAATAGAGAAGACCCGATCCCTACTTCAAGAGGATCACTTAGACAAATAATTTTTGGCAGATGCTGTAAATTTTGCTATTTATTTGAAAAATAGTTCACCCACAAATGATGTTGAGGGTATCACACCTGAGGAAGAGTGGAGTGGAAAAAGGACCAATATTAATCACTTAAGAGTGTTCTGTTTGAGTGTTTGGTAGTATAGCATATGTCATATACCAAAACAAAATCGAAGGAAATTGGATCCCAAAAGTCATCATCTTGGTTTTTTTCATACAGTTGGCATACAAAAGGTTATGGACTAATTGAACCAAAAAATTTAAAAACTGGGATTACTTCCAGTGATGTGATTTTCCTTGAAGATCAGCCTGGTGGAATAAGGAGCAGAAATCAGCTGATTGAAAACAATGAGGAAAAGACCGTTTATTTTCCAATCCTACTTCAAGGCTCGACTTCAGAGGAAGAATTAAGAGCAACTTCTAATTTGGTTTCAGCGGAGACATCTAACTAGTACAAGGAAACTGCAACTGAACCAGAGGTTGAAAGTTTTGCTTCATGGTCTATAAAACCTCTATTTATGTAGAGGAGACTAAAGGAATATCCGGATTAATAAGTTTATAGTGTCATTTGTGACATAAATATGTCACAAAGGGTTAGCGAGGCTCTATCTGAAGATTATAGAGATTTGTGGTAGGAAGCTTTGACATCTAAGCTTCTTTCAAAGAAAATTATATCTGGTAATTTATAGTTGGCAAAAGATAAAAAGAGAATCAAAAGAGAATGGATATTCAAAATGAAAACTGATATGAATGGAGATCTCACCCAGCTCATTTAGTTGCAATGGGTTTCCCACAAAAATATGAGGTGGACTACACTGAGACTTTTTTCTCCTGTAGTGAGAAATTTTACAATTCGAGTTTTGCTTGTGATCTGGATCTAACAATACATCATATGGATGTAGCAACCGATTTCCTCAATGGCGAATTTAAAGAGCTGGTCTACATGGAAGAACCAGAGATTTTTGTGGTTATATGGCATGAAGCGACCCTATCATGGTATGAAAAAATTTATGTTGTTTTGATGAAAATTAATTTTAAGAGATAATAATGTGAATCATGCATTTATAATCATGTTAATGTAAAACATATTTGTATAATTGCCATTTATGCTGATGACTTTTTGATTTTTTGTAATGACAAAAATAAAAAGAAAGGAGTTAAAAATGAGCTAAAGGAAATATTCAAAATAAAGGATTTGGGCGATACTCAACACATTTCAGGCATTAAGATACATTGAGAGAAAAGAAGCCATCTATTTGGATCAACAATCCTACATTAAAAATGTATCTACTTGAGAAATATGGGATGATAAAGTTCAAATTTGTTTCTACAACTGCAGAGCTTGAACTAAATTTGGAGAAAGGTGAAAGTCTAATTGAAGAAAATCTCCTTTCCCTTATCAAGCATTGATCAAATGTTTTATGTTCATGGCAGTGACATGTAGCCCTGACAGTTAGTTTTCTATGTCAATTTTAATACATGTTTTGATGAATACTGGTAAAGTGTAAAAAGAGTCCTGCATTATTTAAAAGGCACAATAGATTGATTTCTGGTGTTTCAGAAGAATGATGGAAAGTTGACTGGATATGTTGACGCTGATTGGGGTAGCAACAAAAATGATCGAAGATCCTATAGCTGCTATGTATTCAAGTTGGGAGGAGCTGCTGTGTTAATGGGAAAGTAAAAAAACAGTATAAAGTACCACTCAGCAGCACTGAGGCTAAATAAATATATGTGTATCAGTGAAGAAACCAAAGAATCGATCACTCTACAAAACCTAAACTATGAGCTGCTCAGAGAAAAAATTTCCATTACAATATTTAATGACAGCCAGTCAGCTCAAATCTTTATGCCATTCAACTCTTTCACAAAGAATCAAACATATGGATATACGATATCATTTTGTGAAACAAGCGATTGAAGTTGGATCAATCAATCTTAATCACATGACCACAGAGAATATGGTGGTGGTCATCACAACAAAACTACTTTCAGGACCTAGCCACAGCAATTTTATGAGGATGCTGGGCATGTCAAAGAAAAATCGAAGAAAAATGAAACCGACATTATATTAAGGGGGTTGTAGTTGTAATCCTATATGTTCGTCCTTCATGCATTCATATATCAAAACGTTTGTTGCATTGTTCTACTTACACTCATGTTTTACCCTAAGAAATTATTATATTTATATCACTATTTACGCTAATGTTTAGTTTTGAGGAAGGTTAAGTAGAAGTTTACCCATGTTTGCATGGAGGGTGATTGAAAACCATTTAGGGAAAACCACCTTCTCTACACCATGTAATTATATAGATCTTCCCTTTCATATTGTTCCAAATCAAAAGTTTCACCCTTAATATATTTCAAGTTAATGGACAATTTTATAATAGTGAACTTATTGAAACCTTACGTGTTAAAATCTTCTCTTATGATTTAACAATCCTAGGTTGTCTTTATATTATTATGTTGTTGACAAGTCTCTTTGACGCCGTCTTAAAATCTTAGCTTTTGTCAAACCCTCTTCCAAGTATTATGACCACAACAAGGCACTCCCAATTCTTACTGTTCTAGCACGGGGTTTTTCCCCTACCGTTTCAAAATATGATAAAACATTGTGTAATTTCTTGAGACTTGAAGGTTCTAGATGCTTTCTTGTTTGACCCGAACCAAGGAAAAGAGATCTTCCGACTTCACTTGCCATGCCTTTCTGTAGTTAAAGTCCGCGGCCACTAACATCTAAATTTCAAACTTCAAAGCTGCTGGGCATTGATAACCTTTTTGTTCCAACTGTGTTAAATGCTGTGCATTTGTGTGTCATTTCAGTTGAATACATCCAACATAATTATAAACCTGTTATTTCCATTATAAAGTATACTTACATGGAGTCAGGCAATATATGAAGTCCAAATAACACCTTCCCCCTCTCTCCCCTTCTTCAACGTGGTTTAGTTCCGCATAACACGGCAAATTTAGCGAATAAAGTGTATGCACGAGCAAAGAACACCACAAGAGTTCCACATTCTAAAACCTACAGGAGAAGGACACACTACTGAGACATTCGCACGACAGGATCTGAGTCCAAAACCAGCCACCCAAGGTAGTTATTCAACAAATCTTCAGCTATGTTTCACAACGGTGAGATCCGAACCTGGGACTGCAGGTGGAAGCTCAACAATCGATAGAAAGCAGCTCAACAATCAAGGTGTTGAGTATGGACAACAAGTAAACAAATAAGTGGATACATCTGAACAAAATGGAACCAAGTTGATAACATTTTTTTTTAAATTAATTCAAACTTATAATTTTTTTGTATATAAATTTGTATAATCAACCAAGTAATTAATTTGCGTGTGCGGGAATCTGATTAAGTAGCTTTAGATAATTCATAAGCCATACTTAAGTTAGAATAAGTTTAAAAATTTAATATTGTTAAAATATCTGGGAAAATGGAGGAAGTAGGGCCTATAGAGTGAGGCATACCCTCCATGTTCTCAGTATGCTCCGAACATTTAAGAGTTAGGACACTCAAATCCAAGTGTAGTTAGTCCAGATATGTAAACAACTGAAATAATAGAAGTGATAAATAAAGTAGTCAGGGAACAGGAAGAATATAAAAAAGATTGAAAAACTTGATAAAAACAGTCATCAAATTTTTCATTAATTTCTTAAGATTAGCCAGGAATTTAAATCAGTATTAAAGTGAAGTAAAGAAATATTGGAAAAAATAGTACAGAAACTAAGGATCAGTTTAGGAGTGTTGATCTTATTTTTATTAAATGCGGAAATGAAAAAGAAATAATAAATGTGTTTGTAAAGGATTCGGAAAAATAAAAAGGAATATAAAATAATTTCAAAATTGAAGCTCTACAGGGTAATTTTGATAAGAACTTAGAAACATTGACTCAACAAACAAAAAATTAGCAAACCAAGGTTATTGAAAAACTGCAGACGCTTAAGGAAGACTGTAGTGAAGCATAAAAATAAACACATGAGCATAATATGCAAAAGCTAAAAAATTCAAAGGAAAGTTAAACATAAACATGATGCGCTAGATTTCAAGGTTACAGCAGTACAAGAAAATTGTAGTAAAAATAAAACAGAACTAGTAAAACTGATTAATAATCAGGTGCGCCTGTTTGTTTTTTTACACCATCGGTCGCATGTCATCTGACAGATTATCTTGCAATATTTGCTTCCTCAGATAAAATGTTACTAGAAAAATGCAATTTATAAGTTTTGACACATTTTGTATGTGTTGTAATTAGATTTAGTTAATGAAACTGATGCTTAATACATTCGTACATTTTTTATTTTCTTGGGGGCGTTTTTGGTAAATTGGCGAAAATTGTACTTACGCCGTGAGGCACGTTTCATATGAGAGATGACCACATGAAACACAGCATAAATAGTACTTGTTCTTACTTTTATTTTTTCAGTTTCTTTTTTATTTCAAGAAAATCATGCTACACTAGAAATTTAAAAAACATTTCCTAGGTACTAAAAACATAACGAATGATATATTTATAGATTGTATACTACACATTTAGGTGTGACTCATCCACGAGATGACAATCAATAGACACATGACTGGGCGTAAGTCATCCAAGAGAGTATTACTACGGTTATGACCTGGGTATTCACTGCATCATGGCTGTGACTCGACTACCCAGCGGAGGGAAGGGAGCCAAAAGGAAACTAGGGGATGGACCGCACCCCACCCCTAGCAACATAAATGGTTGACAACTACTTCTCTAAGTCATCTCTCAGATAACTTTAACCGATGGTGGGTTAATGGAGGGAGTTGTGACTATAGAGAAAGAACAACAAAACTGTAGTGATAATCTCTGGTTTCAAAATGACTTTTTTGATAGACACACTGTACCAGATTTATATATGAGTGAGATCATGAACAATCAATTAGAAAAATTTAGAGATAATTTGACTGAGACTGGTGACCAAACGTCTGAAAAACTAGAGCAAATGCAGAAACACTTAGAAAGCTAGATCAAAATATGATGATACAGTAGAAAGAGGGGCATCGCTTATTGCTGGTACTCTAGTGTTCCCGAATTCAGATATTCAAAATCAATTGATGGAGTCTTTACCCACCTTTTGTGTAAATAATGACAGAGTACATGTTGTACTATCCTTAAAAAAATATGGATAGTTTTTTTTAAATATCAAACTTACTGAGGCACAAAAATTAGCTTTATTTTTAATTAAAAACTAATATGTGAGGCTGAGGTATGAATGAGAAATCATGAGGCTGACTACACCACATATAATCTCATAAAATTACATATTTATATTTAAAAAAAGGTCACTGTATAAACAGGATAAGTTAGTAAATTATATTTTTATTGGCCATTATGAACTACATAAAGGGCCTATTTTTGAATATTACAACAGGTATGCTATGGAAGCAGGGAAATTGAACAAACATATTGATGAGGAAAGGTTAATGCGACAATTATTACATAACTTTCCGAGACGAATGCAGGATGCACTTATTGCAGCTAGGGTTAAGACTAGTATTGAGATGAGGGAAATCAATGAAATATTTTTGCAATATGGATTTACTTTTATTACCACAAATATTGAAGACATACCTATCTGCTTGATTTGTAATGAATGCTTGGTGAGTGAAAGTCTCAACCTGCAAAATTAAAAATACATCCACACATAAAGCATGCTTCCTATTCCAATAAGCCTGAACAGTTTTTCAGAAGGCTATTAGAAACATCGAAAAAACAAACACAATCTCTTGAAACTCATGTACTGGTCGATAAAAAGAACTTAAAACATCTTATGAAGCCTCTTAATTAATTGCAAATGCTAAGAAACCATACACCGTTGCCGAAGATCTTGTGTTGCCAGTGGTGATTAGACAGAATGAAATTATTCACGGGAAAAATATGCAGAAAAATTTAAAAAATCCACTGTCAAAATTAATTATACTGTGAGTAGACAGATTTTGGAAATTAGCAATGACCACTGTGAGCAACTTATTAAATGAATTAAAGAAAGTTCGAAATTTGGAATTCAGCTGGATGAATCGACTGACAATACAAACTTCGCACAGCTATTGGCATTTGTCAGGTTTTGTTACGGTAGCAGTGTTCACTAAGATTTACTATTTTTCAGTCGTTAGATGCACGTACAACTGGTGAGGCCATTTTTCAAGGAAGTAGGGCTAGAATGGAATAACTGTGTTGGAGCTTTTACCGACAGTGCAGCGGCAATGCCAATGGATTTCAGGTAAAAGTTAAATCTGCAAGAGATAGACCTACTACTTTCACTCATTGCATGATTCACCGAGAGGCATTAGTGTCCAAGAACATTTCTACAGATCTGAATGCTGTACAAGATGTGGTTAAGGTTATCAATGTTATTAAAAGTCGTGCCCTTAATAGTCGCCTCTTTGCAAATTTATGTGATGAAATGGAATCCAATTTCAGAACACTTTTGACTGTATAGAGAAGTGCAATGGCTGTCAAAGAGACGAGAATTGAGACGGCGATTAGTGTTAAAAAATGAAATAATACTATTTCTGTCTGAGAATAACTCTGAATATGTTAATTTCTTTCACAATGAAAATTGGCTGTGCAAATTATGCTGTCAAATTTATTTGAGAAACTCAACAAATTTAATATGTCTCTACAAGGGGAGAGCACGAATATTCTCACACTGAAAGATAAAATTCAGGCTTTCATTAAAATATTAAATATTTGGAAGAATAAAGTAGAAAATGACTAATTTGAAATGTTTTCATACACAGAGGATTTTATTGTTGATAATATGCTTAGTTTTGAGTTGATTAAGCAGATAATAATTGATCATTTGGTATGATTGGAAAACAGTCTTCAGAAATATTTTCTACCAAATTAGACAATAATAATTAGATTGTATTCCAAACCCTTTTATCGTGGAGATGGGAAATGTGAAGCATCTCTTGTTGAGACCAGCAGTGACAAATACTAAGCCACAATTCAAGTTATTGTGTCAGAATAATCTATCACAAACATCCCATTAAAGGTAAACTTATTCTTCTTATCTTTTGTCAGCCTCCAGTAAAATTTTCTTTGGTATATTCAAATTTGATACTACAAATTAATTGATTTTTTTATTTTTTATTTTCTACTTATATTTTGCATGTCAATATACTATATACACTATTTTTTAAGCAACATAATGCTTTAATATATAGCTATACTTATATTTAGGGTATTTTATTTTTTGCTCAAAGAGGGTTTGCGCAAAACAGTGTTCCATCAAACAGGGTTCATGCAAATAAGTACGCGCACAAACCGCTAAATTGACTATATACAATGTTACTACCAATTGAGTGATTACTACACTTATCAAGCAAAAGAAAGATGGTTATACTAGTTCTAAGATAAATATGGAGGTGTGAATACATTCAATTGCTCCCTTAACGACAGACAGATGGTAAGGAACCATATTAATAAATTTCCATGGGAGTAGAACCACTACAACCAAAATAAATCTGGGAAAGAGTATTTGAGCCCCAACTCAAATGTGAAGAGGCTCTTAGAAGCCTATAAAATAAAACATTCCAATATTACCATGACATATAAGTTTTATCAGAGTCTTTTTAAAAGATATCCCAGATTTGTCCTTTAAGAAACCTCGAAGTGACATGTGTAAATCTTGTGATTATATTCATTTTAAAGCTAAAAGCAGATTTAACACTAAAGTAAAAAGGCTTAAACTGAATTAGAAAGCCATCACAGAAAAGCGAGGAAAACTTTTATGACCATCAAGAATTATACTTTGGTTAACACTTTACCGGACAGTGACAATAGACTTAGATAAAGGTTTTCCACTTCCTAAGCTGACACATAGCAGCATGTACTACAGTCAACAACTAACATGTCACAACTTTGGAATTCATGTTGCTGATAGTTTAGACAAGATTATGTGTGTGTGACGTGAGGGACAATTAGACTAGGGTGGTAACTAGATGACATCATATCTGTTACAAGCATTAAACACAGGACTTCTCTCAACTTGCATTTGGAGTGACAACTGCATAGGACATATAAAAAAACAGGATGCCTTTAGGGCAATTTGATAGCATTGATCACAAGTTTCTCCTGTTTGATCACAGTTTTTCTTGATTAGATAGAGACTTTGCTCTCATCAAAAAACGTGCAAAACGTTTCTGAATGCAGATATTGGAAGATGTTAAAGTAATAACCACGTCAAGACCTTCCAGACCGTACAAGATATTGGATATGGGCGAAAGGATTTTTTTTTTTTACATTGATAAGCATCATCACAGTACTTTGACACACCAAAGCTTGGTATTAGTCAAGATTCATGGCTGTGGGTGACCGAAGATTCTGGTTCGGCTTCCTTCAAAAAATACATTCAGCGACTTACGAGTATTGGAAGAAATGTGGAGTGTTGAAGAGGGAATTATCTCTACAAAATGTTAAGTCAGCTAAGCTGTTGTGCTTAGAGGATGTACAGCTCCTGAATGAAAACAAGAAACAAGATATTTGTTCTATGCTAGCATTGAGAGATGAGCAGAACAGGGACTTTTTCAAAAGTCATTTTAATTGCCTTGTGAACCCAAATCACTTCAAGTATTGCACTATGTGGACTTAACATTTCTGAGTTTGTCTTGATTGTAACTTTTTTCTATTGTAGCTTTCTAATAAAATCCTCATTAATAACCTGATCTACATGTTTTTGAAGAGTGTCATCATTAAGAGATTAAATGTTTCATTTTTAATACACACCCAGTTTTTTAATTTTTCTCACAAAAATACTTTTTGGCACATACATCATTTAGGTTTTACACTATACATTCCTTCTCTGTATTTAAGTCGTTAATTCCAAAGTTTAAGAAATTTTATGAACAAGCTCTTCAAAAAGTAGTAAATAAGTATTACAGCTTAAATGAAGGCACCTAAACTATTCAAAGGTATTGAATATATATTTTTGTATACCTTTTTGTGTTGAGCATAATTAAATCAGCCATCCAATTGTTTTTTTCTTCAGCAGTCTTAGCCATTAATGTGACACTAGGTTGGACTCTAGGAGCAATATCAAATACATTCTTCAAATCTTCATGTAAGAAACATCAGTTAACATGAAACAAATTAATGTCATGGTATGAGTATTGGCATGTGTTCAATTAAATGCTGCAAAATGATTTTTATCAAAAAGGTTTTTAGTATTGATATGGATGAGTTTTTTTAATTTTTCAAAGACCACCAAAAGGTAACAAAGGTACAAAGAAAAATGTATGTTTCTCTATCTTTCTATTTTATCACTCTTCCTTCATTACTTAAAGCAAACACACCTACTACAAAAGCATAGATACTAATTTCCCTTAGCCACTGTCCACAACATTAGCTTTGGTATTTTAAACTTAAATGTTGATCTGCAAAATATAGAAAGTATTCACCTACCTTCTGTGTCCTCACGATCTACTATTTCAACTTTACGAATGAAAAATCTTTCTTTCATTCTATACTCTCCATTGCCACCCATGGGTCCTGTTACAGACACAGACGTTCTCTTGCTGTTTGGTTTGCATAGTACTAAGAGTCCATCAAAGAGGAACACTCTTCTTTCAGTCAGTCTTTTTCCACTTCCCACTTTTACTAAGACATCTTCTGTGTAGAACAATATACAACAATTAACCATTTAGTTAAGTGGAAGCATAGAGTCAATTAGATTTCAATGATCTACATATAGTATCATACTAATATTATAAAGAGGAAAGGTTTGATTTTTTGTTTGTTTGTTTGTTTGTAATGAATAGGCTCCGAAACTACAAATTGAATTTATGACATTGAGTGAAGGGTCGTGAAAAAATGTGTCTGGGCCAAAGGGGTCTAAGATTAAAAATAGGTTGAGAAGCCCTAGTACTCAATAGTAAACTATAAGGAACAGTCAAAAACATTAACACTTGCATACCAACAGGTCTAAACAAGTATCTTCTTTGCCAACAACAATAATAAGAAAAGTGTGTGGAAATACACCTTGTGACCTTCATAATAAATGTGTAGCGCACACACTAAGTCCCCTTCTCCCCTTCATTCTATTGACAGATTTCCCTCCCTCATTTTCTGACCCAAACTCATCCATTCCAATAGGATAGGCGCACACTAACAGTGTTTATTCTTTCTTAAAACTTTATTTCTACCTCATTCAACTTAGGTTTTTTTAAAACACATGTTTTCGAGGGAGTGGGGGAGTTGATCCCATAAACCCGCCCTCCCCCCTTAAATACGGCCCTGAGTGTATGTGTTGTTTTATTTTTAATAATCAAAACTGCGCATATTCTGTGTGTGTTTTCAATCTTGTTTATTCAGCAGCAATATCCCGAAAATAGCTCTTAGTTCACAGGGTGACATGTGAATAGCCTGCCAACCCTAGGTTGACCGTTACAATACCGTAACACTATTTTGTGTTGAAAATGTTTTTAAAGATATTGTTATGAATTATATTTGTAACTGTGTATCTAGTCAGTGATATAATCTTTCATATTTATCTTCATAGTTTCAGAATGTTCATCACAGTATAACTTTATTTGTAGGCACTTTAATTATAATTTTAATATATAATGATTAATAGTGCATACTATTGTAATTTCAGATAAATATTACATTTGCATACATTTAAAATTACTAATAAAACTTTTTGTTTATACATATATAAAATTGAAAGTTATTTATAGTTAAGAAAAACAAACAAATTTAAAAAGTACCAATCATAAGTATACACTGTTCAAATTCTTTTTTGACATATTAAATATATTTTGAGCACATGTCCTAGAAATAAATTGGGGACCTATACTCCATTCACGGTAAGAATTAGTCTCTGAAAGGTCTTTTTCCCTACCAATATCCTACTAAATAATAGATTTTTGGTAGGCAAAAAGGCCTTTCAGAACACAATTCCTACCGTGAACAGACTTTAACCACTCATCGAATTGTTTGAGAAGATTAGTTTTGAAAACTATTGCTCTTTTTCCACAGCATCTTACTATCTGCTCAGTCTCTATATATTTTAATTATGCTAATGGGATAGCAGTGAGGAAGGTAGAGTTGAGATGAATTGTACCCTCATTTGCATGAAGGGAGAGGGGGGAAACATTTATGAAAAAAACATTTGCTCACCTGGCCAGGATTTTAGCCATTGACAAATAGGACTAGATGAGTTTGACATCTAGTCCCGATGCCCTATGATGTTCATTAAAGATTGAATATATAATATAATTATTTTACAATACAGTGTATTTTTAAAATATGAGGGGGTGTGGATTTTATGATAATTAAATACATTTAAATTAATTTGTAGCTGTAATGTTGGTTTAATGAAGCCTTCTATGGTACTAAGCTATCACTGTTTTATTTCAGCAAATGGGAATAGCACTGAGGGCCCGAGCAAGAGTGCAGATAAATTTGGCAGTAAGTCAAGTTGTTGATATCAAGCAAGTGGCTACTTTTCCAGACATCATCTTTCCCATCATGTGGTTTGAGGATGTACGTATAACTTGTTTTTAAGTTTGTGAAATTATTGCAATAGCTCATTTGAAATTACCTTAATGATCTGATACACACTCTGTATACCTTGAACTGCTACTGAAAAATGCAATTGAATAAATAGTGTAACTTTAAAGCCATTGAATTATTCAGAGAAAAACCAAAAAATATTTGTTGATAACACTTGCACGTCTGTTTTGTAGCATTACACAGCTCTTTTCTGTTTGCTTACCAGTTGGATCATACATGTGTCACATACTACTAAGTTTTTATTTAACATTTTTTAAATACTCAATTTTTGCAATTTTTGAAATAATTTGCATAAATTAGGTCAATCTGAAAAATACTCATGGTATGAGCATAATGAAATTATTCCCCCTTTACATCAATCCAAAATTTGTTTGTGGGTTCTGTGAAGCATTATTGTATGTTCAATATTTTTATCTAATAACTTTTTTTCCATATCCTATTCCTTATCAACACCTCTCCCTGGTCTCTTTTTTGCCTCTATGAATTATGGTCAGGTTATACATATATACACTAAAGGTGGACCATGTTAGTGCAAAGGTTTCTTACATTATTAATTAAAATAAAAAGTAGAACACGATCATCTATTCTCTTATATAGCCATCGTTTGGAACATATTTGTCATCAGTAAATTACAATTAAATGAATTTTTCTCCAAAAACAGGTATTCAGTGTTAATTTATCATTAAAAAACTCCACAGTTATTAGTTTTGAAAATCAAGTAAAATATCCATAGATTTAGAGCTATATTTAAAATCAAATTATATCCTCAAGGTATGGCCAGTATAACAATACACATAATGTTATATACCTGTTTTTATTATTTCTTGGACAATGTATTTCTATAATAATTATTAACTTCCATCTTAATAATCTCTTGTCAAAATGAAATATTGATGTTGGATTAAAATATATTGAAAAAGTTTGTCCCGAAAATATAAAATAATTTTCCAGCCCATTCCAACAATAAAAGCTTGAATCATACACACAACAGTTACTTTTACTCCACGTCTTACTACCTGTCCGGACTATACACTTTTAATTGCACTAATTGGTTAGAAATATAGAAGGTAGAGCTTAGACAAAATTTAGTACCCATATTATGGTGGATGGAAACACCCATATGTTTCAATAACTTGGTTATTTTCAACCCACAAACCAACAATGTTCTTGAGTCTTTGTGCTTTGATTTTGACTCTAATCGAATAAGTTGGTGATAGGTGAAACAATACTCACAAATATATTTATGTATGTTATAGGGAATTGATGGCTTACCAAGTCAAGTCACTGATTTATTAGACTTGGCGACGAATGCCCCGCCAATTGCCAGAGCAGCCCTTTCCTATGGCCTGTTTGCACTGGGTGGAATTCTTCTCATTCTGGCAGTGAGTTGTTTGGTCCGATCGACCGGACGACAAGAAACTTTGAATCTAGAAGGAACAAACCACTATGTGAAGCCTGCTAAAAAAATCAATGGAAGCAATGGTACCGATGAGCATTCCAAAAGTATGGAAATAATGAACCCAGCATTTGTTGGTGGACCAGACAATAAATAACACATTTTTTATGGATATCATACTTTTTCATAGTCACCTAAATCAGTGAAACTAGACATTAATTTTACATACTTTGTCAGAGAAATATGATTAAAAAAATTGTCTTTTTTTACAATATATTTTTTTATCTTTTTATGTCACTAAACTTTCAAAGTATCTCATATCAGTAAATCTAGATATACCGGTACTTTTTACACAATTTTTGAGAAAGGTATATTTATCTCTAAAGAAGGGGCCTCATAGAGCTTTCTTTAAATTTTTATATCAAGCTGTAATAGTCTATTTATTAATAGAGTGGATTAAAGACACAGCATTTTCTGGTTGTTGTTAATGCATTTAAGTATGTAGGCATGTATTTGCAGGCTAATAATACAATACTACTTTATATTGAAAAACTTGTCACACTTATAAAACAAGTGAATACTGTATTTATAATAATCTCATTTAAGCTATAAATAATCAAATCAAAGTTTAATTTGTCAATACCATCCTATTTGGTTGTGAGAGCAATTTTCTTATATGTATCCTATTTAATTAATATTAATTGGTTTAAAACAATGAAATAATCTTGTAACTGTCCCCAACCATTGAAAATAAAATAAGAATTTGGCTTTGGGTTATGCAGCCTATATTGTTATTTCCATTATATTGTCTTAGAGAATATAGCATTCTATGTGAAACTATAAAAATATATATTGGTGACACATTTATGAGCCCATCTAGGTAATACAGCTCAAACTAGGTGTTAGATTGTAGTATAATTTTATGTAGTCTTCAATAGAAAACAATGGGATTGAGACCAGTAAGACTATTTTAATAATTTAAATAATTATTTTAAAATTAGATGACCTGGTGGTCTAGGGGTAAGGTGTCAAGACTTCTGTGCTGGGGGTCCGAGGTTCACTCCTCGGTCCCGGCACAGATTTATATGATTGTCAAACCCTGCCTACCTCTAACAAGACGTGAATGTGGGGAATGCCAGGCCTCCACCGTGGTTCGGATTCCACGTTAAACTGTAGGTCCTCCATTTCATCTCACAATCACCCTAACCATTACACATTAGCGTAAGTGCGTATAACATGAATGGGTAGTATGACGCAATGCTAGTAATAATAATAATAATAATATCTTAAAATTAAAAAAACACTTAACTGATCCCAATTTTGCTTTTATCAAGGAAAGAAGCAGAAAACTGCACTTAAAATATCTGGTGAAAGGGTAAAACTGACTATATCTAATATCCCAGTTTATCGGCTGTGAGATGGGCTCTAAATTATAAAACCTAGTTTACTTTTTTTTGTTTGGATAAATTAGTCAAGGTTATTTGAGAACAAGCCAAAATTCACCAACAGTTGTATATACATATACTAGTATTCAATTGAACTGTAGAAGCTAGACACTCTGATTTTTATTTTTTTATTTTTTATCATTCTGGTATAACATATCATATTGACCTTTAAATAATAATATGAAATATTCATATGCACAAAATAATTGCTGAATACAGATACAGAGTAGGTATTTGGTGCTTATATTTTGACCAAAATTTGACTTGACTTCATAAAAATCAAAATTTATTCATTAGTAATAATTTTAATCAATATTTAAATTTTGTGAACAACAATACCTTCATATATGATCTGCATTACCTTCTATTAAAATATTATTTTTAAATCTAATTTACATTAAAATGTGTTCACTTATGTCTATTCAACTGCATAAGTCTCATATTTATTACTTTATAACTGGTCCCTATAACATACAAATTATTATTTAAAAAAGAAAATTTATAAGTAATTTTGATCGAAAATATTTTTTTACAAAAAGTTTACTTTCATTCCATACAGGAACAGCCTAGTCCTATTTGTATTTTGTCTTACGAATTTTAATGTAAAATTAATTTACTTTTTCTTTATTTGAATGTTGATTAAACAATATAACGTTACCAAATTAAAATTAATTTTTTGAAGAAGTCTACTTTATTCTAATTATAGTGAAATATTTGTCATTACGTTTTTTATTTCCAAATTTGGTCTCACATAAAATGTAAAAAATTTATAGATACAAATAAAAATATGTGATTCAAAATATGTAGTTCTATCAAAATAAAAATGTTATATTTTAATTAATTATATCTCAATCTTGTTTTCAGCCTCAAGTAAAATATTTAGTTACTAGTGAGTGATTGAAATGTTATTAAATATTTAAATGTTTTAGTCTAATAATATGGAAATAACTATTTTATAAAACAGTTCAGTAATTTAAGGAAACGAACTGAAAACTACATGTCAATAGTAGAAATAGTATTATTCTAACCAGACATTTATTTATACTTGCATATAAAATTCGGTATAAGCTTATCCAACAAATATAAAATCTATTATAATACCTACCCCAACTCCCAACCCTATCAAGATAAAAACAATTTATTCTAATAACTTCTCTTCCCTCAATTATTTATCACAATATAATTCATTTTATGAAGGTAATAAACATAGTATATTTTAAAAATGAAAGGTTATATTTTCTTTCTTAGATAAATAACGAATTGTATTGTTAATGTATGCCTAGTAGACCTGCTCTATATTTTATATTTTTTATTAGTGCTCAATAGTGTGTCAAGCGATTTTTACAAGGTAAAATTTAACTCCTACACTATTCTTACCTGGCTGCACATTTTTTCACTATAGACCTATGTTATACTATAGATGTAATTACATATTAATTAAATGAATTTTAACTCAATATGACTCTTCAGGATTAGGTGACAACATATACTAATTATTAGTATTATGTCCTTTAGCTGGTTATTTTTATTGCTCTAGCCTTAATTTGGTTAATTTTTCAGTGTTGCCACTAGGTTTTAAATAACAACTAATTGTTATGTCAACTAATTGATTAGAGCTATTTAAAAATTGATATTGGTGATACGAGGCAAAGGTTTCTTATAAATTTAGAATTGTGGAATATCTATTCTTACTTTTTCTTGTTCATTATTTTGATTTGATTTTAATTGTAGAAGCTCTACAAAGAAAACAGAGTGAAAGTAATCAAATTTAAACTAGTGATACCTTGTGATTTGTATTTAAATTATTTGATAATTTAATAACTGGGTTCTATCTAAGTGATGTCACATCAAAACTAATGTTCAAATAGTAAATCTATTATTTGAAAACTTGCAACTAACTCTCCAAATTAATTTGACTTAAATTTAGAATAACATATTTATAGTTTATCCTATTCCTGAGTGGACATTTGGAGATTTTAAAAACTCCATTCACAAATAAAACAATTAAAATTGTAATAATGTCAAATGTCAAATTATTAGATCACATCTATTTGTATGTATTGTCTTATAAAATATTTTATTGTGGGCACAAAAGATAAAATATAATTATATCATTAGATATGGTACATTTACTACTACCAAATTAAATACTTTTCAGTTTTTCCTGTTTTTTATTATGATAATTTCTGAACATATTTAGTGTTTTTTTAAATATTATGTTATGTTTAAAGAAAAATATATCTTAATTGTTTGATGTAATAAAGAAGTTAAAATTGGAGTAATTCTAAAAGTGTTTCATAAAAAAAATTAATTAGTTGAAACTAGTTACAATGAAAGAAAGGGCATTGCTTTAATAATGTTTTTTTTTTTAATTTTAAACAAGTCCCTTGAACTACAAGCATTGACAGCTGGTGATTTAAAAATGTAATCCCCAGCATTAAATTTCCCCAAAAGAGAATAAAAAGGCAACATGTAACACATTGTCATCATCCGGTTGGTCGTCTCTTACTACCCGTTCGTGTTATACGCACTTACATTTATTAAATAAGAGAAAAGGTAGTTGATAAATACAGAAATTAAAAAAAATAATGTAAGAGCAGGCATTGGCCCTGGATTAGACTAAATCTTGAAATACGAGAACCTACAAAATGGGATCCAATATTTATGTATTCGTTAGAACCTATTAAGTTGCAGATTACATTTAAATGTCTATCAAAAAGGGGATGATAAGCCTCAAAGATTAAATTGATAATGTTGCTATATTAGTTTGATAAAGATTATGCCAAAAATGTCCCTATTCGAAAAGCACAGCAAACGTTAGACCAATACTAAGGTTATAGCATTACATATGCAACACATATTTGGCAATGCCATCTATTAGCCAGAGACTATGTCAATATATACTCCAATAAAAACACCACATGACCCTAGAGACAGATTGAGGGGAATGCAAAGGAGGGCAGAGCGAGATAAAGTAAGGGAAACATGGCACATGCGCTGATCCGATGGAATACCTGGTGCAGGCCCAAAATATTCTAGTAGTGGAAAACTTTTCCAATCGGGTCTTGGGCTTTGTTGCACAGAACTGGTGATCTCATCTGCCATAACTCGCAATAATTACTTTTGTCACTCTCGTCAGTTAAACGGGAATGTGTAAGCGAACAGCACATGTGGTGTTTCATCGGGAGTAATTGTGAGAGTACTATGTCTATTGCTTTTCATATATCCATAAATATTTATATAGGGATACACAAATGCAAAGAAAGTAAAACATTTAACTGTTTAGCTCTACTTACAACAAAGCTACACCATAGTGAACCAGACATGTTAGGCTCGCTAATCTTCAGGTTAAGGGCATTACTACAATAGGCAACTCAAGAGCTTCGCATGGATACATGACTTCAGCTTTATTATGGTAGTGTACGTCAAGCAGCCTTGTTGTGTCGGCACAGACGTAAGCTGATACTGCGTAGGTCAACTGTTTGAACTTAGGGTTTGATAATTTCGTTGGCTGGTCAGTGATGAAGCATCAGAGTAGCAAGAGCCGGGAAGTGTTGATTAGCTTGCAAAAAGAGAAATACATTCAGTAGAGTGGTCTTTGATTACATTTCTGGCTGGATATCCGTCATTTACATCCGTAGTTGGACTATCATTATGAAACACTCAAGTTTTTATGATCACAATCTTTGTTCTGGATTGTTACGCAAAAATCTTTGTTTGTTCTGTTTTGATAAACCCACAGATAGTATGTTAACATTGGGGGAAGAGGGGCCAACATCACGGTAGCCCATTCCAGTTTGAATAATATGAGGCACTTTGTTAAATTATCATATTTTTAAATGATATCGATATTTTATAATGCATAGATACTCAAATCTATTTTTTTTTATCAAAAAGTTGTAGGAATGATAAGATGATGTTGAAAATTAACTATGTATCCTATTAGTTTGTCATGTTTGTAAAATCCACATAACTGATAAGATACTGAAACTAAACGGTGAAAAGTTGCATTAGGGTGGAAATTTTTTTTAAAGTAAATTTTTGTAAATCAATATTATAATTAACAGAATGCAAGAGTTTAGCTGTTAAAAGACTTTATTGCATAGCTATTTTTAGTTTCCATTTGTTAAGGACGTGTTTGATTTATTCATGTACAATCATTTCAATTTTTTGTTAAAATTCTTAGTTTAGTTTTTTTGCAAATTTGTAGCAATTTTTTAGAATTTCAGGCTATTCTATAGATATTTTTAATAACTTTTTTGGAAATTTATTCTGGGTCCTTTTAGTAAAATTAATTTGAAAAGATAATTTTTATTGTCAAGGAGTTTCTTTGTCTCTTTTGTAAGAGTCAGAGTTGGAATAATTGACGTTTACTTCCAATCATGTCTCTTTGCGGTCAAAGGTACTACTTACTACATCATAACAGTAATAGTAGCAAACAAAAGGAGGGTGCAATGTCAATACTTTAGGATACATAGTTATGAGCTCTCTTGAGGGGGAGGTAAGATCTCGGGTATATTCCGGTAATTTCACAACTACCCAAGTAGACGAAACCAATATTTTGGAGCTTAGGAGGAAGTGAGGCCTATAAAATAATTTTCTTTGCTATGAGTTTTATGGCATGCAATAAGTTTTAGACCAAGATCTCCCTAGTTTTTGTATTTCTGACTTGCTTCTCCATTTTATTGCTGTTTTGTGCATAGTGAGCGAATCAAAGACAATATTTGTCATACTTTGACACAGAGGGTGGGACATTCTTTACTTGACACCCTGTGTGACTATACAGGTCACACACACAAGAGGCCATCATCACTAATGACACCAGTTTAATTAGGGTCTGTAATAGATCTTAGAACTAACAAACTAAAATATAATGCACAATAATCTGCAACAAACTAATAAAGCTATAAAATAAAAAATACAAGTTTTGTTATATTTTATCTAGTTGAGGTGAGGAAATGGAGCTTAGCATAGTGATATGAATATATTAATTTTAAAACTATCAACAGGAAATAAACAAGTTTTTAAAAAGAAATTCAGAACAAAATAAAGATAAACATGTTAAGGAACTCAAACAAACAACAACAAACTTTAAACAAAAAAATGTTCAAGTTTTGAAAGAATTATCGAAGTTTTACAAAAGAAATAAATGGAAATCTTCGCAAAAAGAAATCTAAAATGAACCAAGAACGAATTATTGATTGCAAATATAAAATATCTATTTTTAAAAGTTGTATGTGTTCATGTGGAGTATATGGTTGCCATAAAGGAGTCAATACACGCTCTTAGTGTAAATAAATCTTGTGTTGTCCTGCCAAAACGAAATGTGTGGGTTTTTTTTGGAACCATCTGGAACAAACAAAGAACAAACGATTGCAATCATAAAATATTTTTTAAAATAGTTTTAAGGGGAGCCAGCTTCATGGAGGTCCAAAGTAAACATATCATTTGTGAGCGTATCAAAACGAAAAAACTGATTTTTTTTTGCAGAACAATCTGGAACTAACAAAGAAAAAGTATTGTAATCACTAAAAAAATTGTTTTTAAAAGGGGTGAAGGGCGAATTCATGGAAGTCAAATGTTAAGGTACAGTTAATTTTGGGAACGTATAAAAAAATAACAATGCAAAACAAACAATCGCAACCATAAAAATTTGAATTTTCAAAATTGGAAGGGAGATATAGTAAAGTTGGCACTACCAATGTAAACATACCATTTGTGAGAGTATCAAAACGGAACAAATGCAATTTTTGTGGGACAATCCGAAACGAACGAATGCAATCGTAAATACATGGATTTTTCAAAGCGGAGGGGCTACCGTGAAGTTGGCCCTTCACAAGTAAACAAAGTGACACAAATTCATGTCCCATTTGTGCAAGAACAAATGCGGAATAAACGAGCCCTTTTGCGGTACAATCCGGAACAAACAATCGCAACCATAAAAATGTAAATTTTCCAAAGTGTGTGTGAAAGGGGGAGTTGACCCCACCAATGAAAGCATATCATTTGTAGGCTTATTAAAACAGAACAAACGAAATTTTTTGCGAAACAATCCGGAACAAGCAAAGAACAAACGATTGCAATAAAAAAAACTTGAATTTTTAAAATGCAAGTTGGGGGCAACTTCACAGACGTACATTTTTCATGGTTGGTACCACCTACCCATGGTACAAATTGTGGAATTATTTTCATTTGGTTAAGAAAATATTAAATATCTATCAATGTTTCCTGTTATATTATTTTTGACGGAGGTATCTTTCTCATCAATAATCTAGGTATGTCATCGTCATTTTCCTATATAACTCGAAATTCTTCATTTTCAATTGAACTAATCTCACAACTATCATCATCTTCAGAGCTTTAGAATTCTGAATCGGTACATTACAGATGAGAATACATTATGTCTAATAATGTTATCATTTGAGTAAGGAGGGAGTTCTACCACACCGGACATGTACTCCGTATCACACATGTCTTCTCTGTAATAGAAAATATAATAAGGCCTAAATTATCATTTCAAAATGTATAGTATTTATTCTAAGAAAGAACAGGCAACTAATGATTTTTCTATAGAGATAAAGCGTATTATAAAAATAAATATGTTTTATACACCTACATAACCTGTAATTTTATATATATATACAAACACGAGAGAGATAGAAAATTAAACAAAACTAATTTCAAAGTGAGCATATTTTATATAAATCTAAACTTAGCTATGGAGTTGAATCGGTTGGTGAGTCATGCCAAAAATATGTATTCAAAAAATTACTAGGAACTTGCAACAATAAACTCGAGTTTACAAAAAAAAAGTAGGTTTATTAATAATTTACCTAGACAAATAAAAAATATATATAATTTTTACACATTTTTAGGTAGCTTTCCACATGTGTTCTCTTTCTATAGTTTTCCCCTCCACTCTCCACGCAAATAGGGTGCATTTACTATAAAATTGTGTTTCCACCTCCTTGCACCCTAGAACAACTCAAACCTCAAAACCTAATCACTAAATAATTCAAAATGTCTAAAAACATTAGAGAGCGATTATATATAAGTTACATCTTATTTGGATAAGAATGCTTCAGTTATTTTGATTAAATTAATACAAATAAAAATCGTTCTCTCTCTGACACACAATATTTTTTTATGAGTTACATGTAATAAAAGACATTCCTTTGTGACTGAAATAATTATGTCATTACATTATTTATTTGCAAAATATTAATACAAATTTGGTAGAAAGACTGTCGTTACAATAGTAAAAACCCGCCTCGGTGGCGTAGTTGGCAAACGCGCTTGTCGTGTGGAGCTGCTCGATTGCTGAGGACGGGGAGATCGAGGTTCGAATCTCGGTCGGGTGAACTGGGGGTGGTTTTTCCTAAATGGTTTTCCACTCTCCCTCCACGCAAATGCGGGTTCACTTCCTTTAATTCAGCCTTCCCAATTCCTAATCCATTAGAGTAATTAGTACTTAAAGCGTATAACCCGAACGGGTAGTAAGACGCNAAAATCTATTTCTTATCAAGCATATGTTCAAGATGCCAATCAATTAATAGTTTTACAGCCGAGGGAGAGAACATACGAAAATACCGGCTATAATAATAATAATAATAATAACGATGATAGTACCATAGGCCAACATATTAGTTCATTCGTTAGCGGGATGGTCTAATGTGCAAAGGGTTTCTGGTTCGATTTCTGGCAGGGGCGTAGTATTTATTATTTGAACAATTCATGGCCTTATTCTGGATGTTGTAAATGTCTTAGAATACAATAATTCTATTTAACCGTGGAACTCGCCATATTCCTAAAATTATCAAAAGCCCGGTGGCTTGATGCACAACCAATCTACTTACAAATTTAGACAGTGTGAGTTGCTTAGAAGAAATAAGAACATTACTGTTTCAAGTTGCATGTAATGCTGCTCTTGTATATTAAATAGTGATTTACATTCCTGTACATAAAATAATTTGGTACTTATAACTTTATTTTTCAGCTTTGTATCTAAATATAGCATTTTTTAGGTTATTTTTCCGCAGTGATCAAACTACCTGTTGTGGATTATTTTCATATCCACCAATTAATACGCTGATGTCTTATAGAATAGAAAAGTTTAATTTCAAGGGAATTGTACCCGCATTAACGCGAAGAGTGAGTGTAAATCGACCATTCAGGACAAAATCCCCCTTTATACACCAGACCGAAATTCGAACCCTAACCTCCATGTTATTGGCAACCAATTCTATTGTTAGTGTGACGCCTTAGATCATTCGACCCTTCGTGTAAATCCCAACTGGACACTAGTTTGAACGCTTTTAATATTTAGTTTAAGCATCTTATAAAACCAGGAAGAAAAAAAAGCCCTCTACAGTGGTGTCGTGAACAAAATAATAGCCATCTCGTCTAGTCTAATTTACAGGTGATGGGTAGGTCAGGGTTGGAATTCCAGTCATGTGCTCTGAGATTGTTTGCCTTCAATTATTTTCCACTATAGGTGTACACCTGATGGAAGCTTACAATGTCCACTATACGTGTTCACCTGATGAAAGGTAACAATGTCCACTATACGTGTTCACCTGATGAAAGGTAACAATGTCCACTAATACGTGTACACCTGATGAAAGGTAACAATGTCCACTATACGTGTACACCTGATGAAGGAATACAATGTTAACTATATGTGACCTCACTATCTGCATTGTTCAATGCAGTAATTACCAACCTTTTTTTTAGCCTACTGCCCTCTTCTGAGAATTTGATGCTGCTACAGCCCGTACCCCAAAGTTAAATGCAATATGCCCATTGAAATCAATGATAATAACCTTGCAGAAATACTATATTGCCAAATGGTCAGTAATATTCCCTCATTTGAAAAAAAAACATGATTAAAAAACAAATGCACTTTTTACGTGATATAATTTATAATTCTTATGAATAAAACGCACATTAAAACATAACTTATGTTAAATTGTTATAAGCATAAGGAATTAATTGGCTTGTCAAAATTATATAACATAAATACAGTATTTAATATAAAACAAATATTTTATTGCCTGTATTTATTAACATAAAATTATTCCTGCAATATCAGTAAAACCCCATACGCTGCCGTACAACTCCCTTACAATTATTTACCATCTCACAAAACCAAAATACCCCCTGGAGGACGGTATCACCCAATGTGGGAAACACTGGTCTAAGGCTTCATTCTCATGCTATCATCGTCATGGCCTGCTGATGACAGAAATATTGGTTTTCAAGTCAGTCTGGTATGAACAACTACACATATACCACAACACGTAGAAAAAATATGTTCACTATACGTAGGCCTAAATCACAAAATAAAGGAAAAATCATGTTCACTACACGTATAGCACAAAAATAGGAAAATAAGGTTCACTACACACATACCACGATGCTTGGAAAAATAATGTTCAAAAAAGGTTTATCACATAATAAGATAAATTTATATTTTATATTATATTACAACAAAAGACTATTCTTGATATGCGATGTGTCGAGACCTTGGGCGATCGCTCACAGCCATTTATTGTTTACTAGATTGTATATTCTGGGTTACTGATTCTGGAAACCCCTAACATATAAAATAAACATAAATCCTATCTGCCTTTATAATACATTATGCACACACACACACACACGCACGCGCGCACACACACACACACACACACTCTCATACATATATATATATATATATATATTTATATTTATATAGTTTCTTTACAGTTCACAGAGATCACAAATAAAACACAAATATATAAATTACTACAACATGTTTCAATAATGAAATAACCCTGGCAGTGTGATAAATATCAATATGAGGCTAACTATTTCAAGAGACAACTTGTAATGATTGCTCAAACATAATCTCGCATGGACTGCAGATTATTTGGGTTTCTGGAGTATCCGCTGTGTGTAGCGCGAACTGTGGAGGTGGGCTATCACCCGTTATTGTCAACTGAGCTACACTTCCCTACAAAGTTCTTATCTCGTGAGCCAACTTGGAATTTCAGTGAATATTTTTATGGCATACGTAAATCAAGTTATTCAGTAAAACATTGCATATTTAAATCTGAATTATTTTGTAGTCTTAAGTATCCACATCTATAAATCGCATGAATACTAATATTTATAATGACCTAGTATCAATCAACAATTGTTGAGTTGTGTTGATTTTAAGGGAACTTTAAGTATATGTATATAAAGTATGCTTGTAACTACGGTAAAATCCCAGCTTTATCAAATTTAGTATTAAGATACTAAATTTTAATTTTCAAAATTTTATTTCAAAAATTGTGGCCTAAAACTAGATTCGGAAAACGTAAAATTTGAAGTTTCATACCCTCATAGCTCTTGAATAAAAATATATAAAAATACTTTTATAGACGAAAACTCTTCGGAATGGAAAGAAAAAAAATTCTGTACATAATGCCTTTAATGAAAAGTACATATGTTTACTTGACTCAACATTGACATTAATGATATTCTTGCGGAATGTGATTTTTTGATATTAATATTTTTCTCGCTTATTTGAAACAGTCTGATTAGCTATGGTTTTTTCATGTATTTAGTTATTTATAAAATGAAAATCAGGGATAACAATATAAAGAATTGATTGAATTACAAGTACATAATCAAAAATATTTTAGTAGGTAAGTGTTAACTTACAGAATTTGTGTTTGTAATCATAATTTTTGTTTTGCAAACTTTTTCGATTAAATTTGGTATATTAGATCTTATCTTTTTAATTATTATACTCTGATAAATTAATTTATCATTTTTATGACATATTACAGAATATTTATATTTAAACAAATATTATATAAAAAAATAATTTTGAATGTCTATTTACACTTTTATAAGCTTTATGCATTATATAATATAGTTTTATCAATAATTGTAGTCTCTGTATGGCACACAAGGTTTAAACAAAGTATTTTTACATATTTTTTTAAAAGACTTTCCCCCCGAATTACCAATCAAAAGATTGAGTTACTTAAAATGATTTGTCCAAACAGCTTGGTTACCTACTCTCTACTGAAGTGACTGTACTCTTTGAGGGTCACATACTACTTGGTTACTGACTCTTAAATAAACAGTGACTGTACTCTTTGAGGGTCACATACTGCTTGGTTACTTACTCTCTACTGAAGTGACTGTACTCTTAGAGGGTCACATACTACACTGAATTATTTTGTAGTCTTAAGTATCCACATCTATAAATCGCATGAATACTAATATTTATAATGACCTAGTATCAATCAACAATTATTGAATTGTGTTGATTTTAAGGGAACTTTAAGTATATGTATATAAAGTATGCTTGTAACTACGGTAAAATCCCAGCTTTATCAAATATAGTATTAAAGATACTAAATTTTAATTTTATAAAGTGTGTCCTAAAACTAGGTTCGTAAAACGTAAAAATTGAAGTTTCTTACCTTCATAGCTTGTTAGCAAAAATACATAAAAATACATTTATGGTTTGTAACATTTCATAAAAGAAAACTCTTTTGAATGGTGAAAAAAAAAATTCTGTACATATGGCCTTAATCAGTTAACACCTGAAACATTATCAAATGGGTTACAATAAAGCAAAAACAGGGATTTCAGTTCTCTCTTCGTACTCACATAGAGAGTACAGCACTTGGTTGTTGCTTGTGTTACTAATGTTGATTCAGATATGTTATTTCTTAACTCATATAGTAAAAGCCTTGAATTATTTCTCTCTTTCAGGTACACTAAAATAATTTAAAGGCTTATTAAAGTATAGTTGCAAACAACCTCCGCCCCATACCTCTTTCACTGTTCATACTCAAACCTATTTGTTCTGTATGTATATTTGTATATTTGTAGTAGGACATATATGACCCCTCCTCCAATTTAATTTCTCCCACCGCTTATTAAACCGCAAGCCATGACTGTGGAAAATTTCCGGATTCAAAATTTACCTGAAAATTTTCAGTTTATATGTGGGGAATATGAAGTATTGAAACGATTATTTATTTAAATCCTTTCCAACTAGAAATTTTAGGAGCACTTTGAATGTGTGTACATATTTTGCATATCAAATCAAAAACCTGGTCTTAAAATTTTGACTCTGTATTCAACAAATCTTCAGTGCCCTATATGATAAATTCAAATAGTCTAACTTATATCATTAGCTTATACATACCTATCACCAGGAATGGTTCTAATACTATAATCATATTTAAGGTCATTCAACAATAAAAACTTAACTGTACAATTTTATCAAGTAACAAGTAGCTAATGGGGCTGAAATTTAGTATAATTAGACATTCATATAAGGCGTACACTGTACACAATGAAAATTTATGATATTAATATTCTCATACATTAATTACTTTACCTTTTCAATGACACTTAAAAAGCATAAACTAGCAAGTTTGACCCCTTATAACGCGTGAACTGTAATGATTTGTAATCATTGAATCACTATTTATATCTTATAATTATACACTTGTTAAAATATTGCAACAAAATTTTTATTCTTGAATGACCTTAACCCCTTCAGTGCCACGCCTATTCCAGAATTCACGGGCGAAGAGTGCCAGATACATGTTAGGTTGTGTGTGAAGAATGCCACAGATATTTCCTCATTTGTGTAAGGGTTTTCAAGAAAATTCGCCAAACCTTTATTTATGAAGCAGTTATTTTGATTTTTCTATAATTTTTATCCATACTTACTATTCTTTAATAGTAATAAATTGTTACAATTTAATTAAAGTTATTTCATTTCTAAATTTTAAATTTAATTTAAAATTTTTAAAAATTCCTTTCAATACTAATAGTAACATATATATATATATATATATATATATACACACACACACACACACACACACACATATTTCAATATTATATTGTTGTAGTGCATTTAGTTTTATAGAAGAAAATAAAGTTTTGAATATATATAATTATAAATAGGAATTACAATTATTTGCTATCCTACATTAGATATTTTTGGGTCGTTATTGCTTACCTTACAGCAAGATTTATTATATTGCTTACCTCATGAATAAATATCTAGGCCTACACATAATGAATACGTTTTTTCAAAAAAACCTTCAACAATTTCACATTTTTTAGAAAAAATATCTAAATATATAAAGTCATTATGCCTATATATTTATATTGATAAAGTTTCATTCACATGTCATAACATGAACATCTAGATAGTATATTTTTCTAAATTCAGAAATATTTAACCCGTGCATTTAATAACTGTTTACAAAACTATTTACATCAGTATGAATGTTATTAGCCACACCTATGTTTTTACATGCAAGTTGTATGTAAACTGGTGTTGCACTTAGCACATTGAGTACATGACCATCCCATTGTAAATGTACTCAACTCCCAGTTCCAATTACAACTATTTGTAGATGATTTTTGTTGCCAACCTTATATACAATAAATGAAGGAAATGTTCTCTTTCCAGTGATATATTGTTAGCGAAGGATCGCCACGGGTCAAGTGAACTGAACAAACAAGATAACACAATTAAAACAAACATCAGTCAGCACAATAGAATTACAAGTGATGAAGTCACGAATATACACCCCAAGCTTATAACGGGCGTGACTTGACTCTCTATTGTCTGTTAAAGATATATTCTGTGCATGCTCAGATGGCTACACTAAACAACCGCAACTCGTCATCAAAGAATACCAACATTCCAACATATATGACACTACTAAATCCACAAAATAAAACAATAACTGGCTCAAATTTGGAAAGCTGACCTCATCAGATTGTGACACTTTTAACTATAGTAGGCAGAGCTTATCAGATCAAATCATGGCACTCTTAACGATAGTAGGAAGAGCTGATCGTATCAAATCATTGCACTCTTAACGATAGTATGCGGAGCTGATCGGATCGGATCATGGCACTTTTAGCGATAGTAGGCGGAGCTGATCGGATCGGATCATGGCACTTTTAGCGATAGCAGGTCGAGATGATCGGATCAAATCATGGCACTCTTAACAATAGTATGCGGAGCTGATCGGATCGGGGCACTTTTAGCGATAGCAGGTCGAGATGATCGGATCGGGGCACTTTTAGCGATAGTAGGCGGAGCTGATCGGATCAAATCATGGCACTCTTAACGATAGTAGGAGGAGCTGATCGGATCGGGGCACTTTTAGCGATAGTAGGAGGAGCTGATCGGATCGGGGCACTTTTAGCGATAGTAGGCGGAGCTGATCGGATTGGGGCACTTTTAGCGATAGTAGGAGGAGCTGATCGGATCGGGGCACTTTTAGCGATAGTAAGGCGGAGCTGATCGGATCGGGGCACTTTTAGCGATAGTAGGCCAAGCTGATCGGATCGGATCATGGCACTAAAAGGGTCAAGTGAAACATGACAACCTGGAAATGGAAGCCAAGCCTGGGACATTGCCAATGTCCCACTACTGAGCCATTCCTGGTTCATCTTGTGTCCAGGTCCAATCTTTGGTAGATGATTTATTCGTTTATTGCTCCGACATTTCCATGGGTAAGAAGGTTCACCCTGCTTGAACGTTATTTCCTGTAACCCCACTAAGTAGTAAACCATTGCAGAGAAAATATGTATGAAGTTTTGTTACCTACTCCATGCTTCCTTCCTTATTGCTATAAACTACTTAAAATATAGTGCATGAAAAAGGGGATAAAAATACAGAAGTGTACATATATCCTAATACTTACTTTATTTACATAAAACCAAGTTACATTGATGATAATTTATGTTCAGATAATACACACTTTACCATATATTGTTGTATTGATTTTACTTTAAAAACTTTATTTTTATAGATGATGAAGAAAATGCATCTTGTGTGGAATCTGTGTGTGCAGGGTGCCTCAATAGTCTTGCTGAAGATGAGTACATCCAAGCTTTAAACCAAGATTGGCACTTAGAGTGTTTTAGGTACATATTTATTTTATTTTCAAGGCACCCTCATAATTGGGCATGTAGACTTAATTTTAAGTTGATATAGTCTGGTTTGCCACTGATGAGGAGGTTGTGGTTCACTTTCTTGCCGAGTGTACCAAGGATGTTTTTTTCCTAAATGGTTCCCCACTCCCTCCACTTAATTGCTGTACATAATTTAGAATACTAAATTGCTTATCTCTACCCTATTAGTGCAATTAAATGTGTATACACTGGATGGGTGGTTAGACATTGTGGATGAAAAAGGAAATTATAAGAGAACAATTTGTAGTGCCAAAGATCCATTTTTAATATTTCTTGACATAGCTTGTAATTTATAATATATAAAACAAAACTGCATGCATAAGTTCTAGGAACAGTGTTACATACATGTCAAAAAAACTAGTTACCTAACAGAACAGTTCAATTTGAAGAAAGAACTGAGATTAGCGTTACATTAGAAAATGTTAATCTCTAATATTTTACTATAACAAAGATGAGGATGGTATATTTCAATCCCTTTTTATAAACAATATAATTAATATGGTACTAATGTGCATTTTCGGTTCTTAAATGCCCTTTCAAAATAATTTTTAATCAAATCAATTGTAAAAATATATCTTGTTTGCTGAAACATGACCTTAAGTTTTTAAAATACACTTTAAAGCTCCAGCTACTGTGTAAATTGTTCATGCCCTCTTAATAATGTTTACATTAAAGTAATATGGGTGCATATTGACTAATTTAGGAATGCTACTTAGCTATAATTTTGTTCTTCAATTGGTCTATAAACTTTATTGAAAATAAATTTTGTTTTAATAATAAAAAAAACACCAATCACTTCATTGCCAAATATTTTTGTGAAGACATACCACCTTTTCCTCCAAAATATTTCTACCTTTAACACGTCCTCATAAAATAATCTTTAAACCTATGCACTTTAGCATAATTCTGCATTTAGCATTATTTGATTACTTTTCTAATAACACCAAGAGAATGAAAATATTATTACTCATTATTGTCATTTTTACTAACAAATACCTTTTGTTATGTTTTCTGTATTATACTTTTCATACATAAAGGCTGCATTACACATAGGAAGTTGCAGCACTGCTTTATGATGTAGTTTTTCAGCGTTGTGAGCCGATATCTGGCGTAGGCTACCTATTATACACACTTCTTTCTGACAAACTATGGATAGGGAGATATTTTATTATTCCCTACTCCAGGAGGTTCATAATGAGATCAACCTCTTGACATTTTGTGACTAGTTGCTCTAAAGCCTTCTCTTTACTCGAATGGTCCAGGTATTCATCACATTTATCTTTCCCCAAACATGGCATTGTTTGGTACAATTCAATCACTATTGTCAAAAACTGTTTGCTGTAGTTTCATAATATACTGAAATACGAGAACACACATTAACAAATAGTACTCGTAAAACTTATCATAGGGCCTAGTGGCCGCCATCACCTTCAAAGTAGTCCCCTTCCACTTGTATACACCGGAACCAGCGTTTCTATCATTTTTGAAACACTTCCTAAAAGTCGTTTTCTGTGAGAGTGTCAAGTACTGGTTGCAATTCTGCCTGGATCTTCTAAATGGTGTCAAAAGTTGGCCCTTCAGCTTCTTGATCTTCATATCAGGAAATAAAAAGAAGTCACAGGGGGCTAAAAAATAATGGGAGTAGAGGTTGGGGGACAAGAGCCATCTTGTTTTTGGACAAAAACTGCAAGACGAAAAGGGAAGCATGAGAAGGGGCATTGCCATGGTGCAACAGCCAGTTCTGTTGTCACCAAAGCTTGGGGCGACGTCTTCTTCGCACATTTTAACGCAGTTGCCGCAAAACATCACAGTAGAACACAGAATTGTTTCTTTGACCTGCTGAGACGAATTCTTTGTGTTCCCTTAATGTAAAAAAAAAAATGAGCATGCTCTTAACATTGCTCTTCACCTGTCTGGCCTTATTTGATCTTGGTGAGGTTGGGCTTTTCCATTGGGTGGAGTGTTGCTTGGTCTAAGGATCATAGTCGTAAACCCAGCTCTCATCACCAGTGATAACCCTGAACAAGAAAGTTGCATTGTTGGAGGCGACCTGATGAAGCTCATTGCAGACGTTGACACTCTGCTGCTTCTGGTCAGCTGTCAGGATCCTGGGCACAAGTTTGGCGGCGACACGATGTATGCCCAACTCAGAAGTCAGAATTTGTTGGCATGTTCCAAAACTAATTCCCATCTCTTCAGCAATGTCTTGAATGGTCCGTCGTCGATTCTCACGAATGTTCTGTTGAAGTTTGGTAGCCATGGCGGGTGTTGTGCAACTGTTGGGTCTCCCTGTGTACTGGTCGTCCTCAAGGGATGTCCAACCGACACTTGTGTACGGCCTATGCTTTCTTCCCTGAACCCTCGTTGAATCATTTTTAGAGTCCCCGTCGCACTGTTTGTGAGATTCACACAAAATTTGATGCACACATCCTGTTCCTTTTTCAGATTCATTGTTAAAATTGCCACAGGCCACGTACAAAACTCCAAAAAAGATGTTAAAAATCAGAATGACCACCTAGATGTGTGAAACTTAGGACACTGACTTGAAAAAATTTACTAGTATTAACGTCTAGAGTTGCATAGCACTACTACAACTGCTGTCCAGATGCCAGTACCAGTCCGGACGTTTTTTGATACCCCCTCATATAAGGTGGTGAAATAATACCATATACTTTTTTTAAAAGAAAAGTTTGTTTTAGTTTAGTTAATTGAACATTTTGTTTCAAACTAAGACAACCTATGAAAAAGTCAACTCGTACAATTTATTGACAATAGCTTATTTTCAATAATGTATGCTGTTTAGTAATTATTTAATATTTTCGCCTCAGGACCCGATGTTCATGGGCTCAAACCCAGCCAGGATTTCTTTAGCACAACTTCCTTTGGAAGGGAAGTGAATCCGTCGGTCCCATGTCAATTTTGGCATGTAAAGAAACCCTGTGAGTCATGTGAAAATACTATTACTGGCAAAATTGAGCCCCTTTCACTCTAGCTCATATAAATTCTCGTGGGGTGATATAATCAGTTGGTTCAGAAAGTTCATGTTAATTACCTCTGTGACGCCCACATTGAGCGCAGGAAGCGTGTTCAAATAACAACCATAAGGTCACAAGAGAAACATAGTTTTTATTTTAGTTAGTTAAATTACAATTATAGAGTTGGTATAATAGTACATTAAAGGCTTAATGAGCCTACGCTTAGTCTGGCAAAATATTGACTGAGCCACTATGACTTACAAAATATTGACTGAGCCACTATGACTTACAAAATATTAACCGCCGCACAGGGGGATCGTTAAAGTGAATGTTTGATGTCTAGATTCGAATTTACCGCCCAAGGGCGCGCTTACATCCATAAACACAAGATGACTGACATATTTAGTTTTAAGAGCACATGGCATTAACTGAAGTATCAATTAAATATATAAGATAAAATGCTCATAAAGTTTAGCTTTACATTCCTATAGATATATACATGATTTAGCGGCCGAATATTATAAACAGAGATCTCAACAATGGCCGTTGAGTGCTAATCCTAAGTAAAGAAGCATAACCTAATATTACAAATAAGTCCTAGAAGTGTACAATAAGTTCGGCAAACTCCCGTTGCGCTCATGATAACCTAATCTAACAATTCCATATAAAATACCTTCATAACTAAGTGAACTTATATCGTCTAAAAATACCCAAGATCATATTAAACTATATCTAAGATTCGCTAAGATAAAGGCTCGGGCGCACCTACAGTTAATAAGGTGTACTAAGTCTAACAAAAATTCCCCTAGAAAGTTACTATCATGAAACCGTGGTTCACCCACGTCAAACCAAATTAAAATCCCCATTCATAACATGAAAAGAAGCGCCAAACAGTAATTTAGAATAATCTTCCTCCCCATATTTAAAGCCAAAGAGAATTTTGATTAATATCCCCAAATATTAGTTATAAACTAGCGCCCTTACCTGGTAAGAGCCAGTGATACAATGAGTCCCATACAAAATGACACCTGCTGTTATATAGCATAAACAGGTCTTAGAAGTTCTCAGTAGAGGGGGAGAGGAAGGGAAACACATGGAACAAAAAGAAGGGTGAAGACTAGCGCTCTGGGCGTATCGCGGACATCCCAGTAATTACTAGGCCAAGCTCGAACATCCCAGAACCGGATGTTCGCGAAGTCATGTTGACAACTAGATTGTTAGGAGCTGGGCGAGGCGCTGATTTGGTTCGCGTCTCAGTCAGTCTTCTTTATCCAAGCCACGGGAGTGGATGTGTTGTTGCGTGCATGTGTGTTCCATTCGACGAGGAGAGGTCTCTATCAGACTTGGTGAGAGTTGGTGAGCCTTGGTGAGTGAAAAGCCTCCATATTACCGGGTTGTTGGTTTTAGAAATTTGTTGTTTGGAACATCGTTACACCTCAAATAAAAAAAAAATCTCTTCAATAAATGCTTAATCTTCTTTTAATTCCTCTCACTTCTCATGTGTTTGTACAATATTATTAATGGTACATAAAAGTTGAAAGAGCATGGAAGGATTTAAAGACTTGAAAAATAAAACTAAATCAAATCTATTCCTCACATTTCATTAAAAAAAATCCTATTTTGATTTTTAATTCGACAGGAAGTAAATGTGACTAGTTTTATATACTAAAAATTTTTAGAGCTAAAAAAAAAACTTGTTAAAAGCATTTCATAACAAAGTCCATTTAACTCGTTGACTTCCCCCTTTATTGTCTTCACTTAGATAGAGATGTAAAATTTCAACCTTATTAGAAATGATTAGTTATTTTGCTATGTAAATAATTTTCTTACAGTTTAAATGACTGCTTTAGTTAGTGGATGACCAGAATTTTGGAAATGAAATTTATTTTTATATTATCAGTATTTCAATATTGTGTCTTTCCATGTCAGTTCATAAAGGCCATTAACCCACCATTTTAGATTTTGATTACAATTTTGCACATATTATCTTTTAATAGTTTCATATTTTAAATTTTAAGACAATCTAACTAATAGTTTTTAAGTTATGGAGGCCCAAATATGACCTAAATACACCTGTTAAGATTCTGTGGTAACTGTGTTCAAAGTTGACACGGCGACATAAAATAGTTTATATCTCTAGAACTAGAAAATATCAATAGTTTTCTTAATCTCCTCTTTAAAGTAATCTTTTTATGTGTAAAACACTGTTAATAAATTTCCCCATATACTTTATCCAATGATGAGATGGCGGTTTTGAACATTATCAATTCTATTTCATAGTTTAAATTCAGGTTTTATCTTCATTAATAATATTGTGTCAATTAGTTAATTTTTATTTTAACTTTAAATGTAAATACAAGATGTGGCTATTAAATAACCGGACTGATGCTGCTCCCAGCAAACTGCGAGCGTGCCGCGACATGTTTGAACATGACTGTGTCTGATGGTCCTGAACTCGCTAGACAAGCCAGCAGGTCGCTCAGTTTGAACATGACTGTGTCTGATGGTCCTGAGCTCGCTAGACAAGCCAGCAGGTCGCTCAGTTTGAACATGACTGTGTCTGATGGTCCTGAGCTCGCTAGACAAGCCAGCAGGTCGCTCAGTTTGAACATGACTGTGTCTGATGGTCCTGAGCTCGCTAGACAAGCCAGTAGGTCGCTCAGTTTGACTGTAGCAGTTGATTGAATTAGTCTACGCACTAGTGGCGCGTCAGAAAGATGCCAAGTGGTCAGACGGAGCAATGGGTTAACCTCTAGTTTCTTGTTAAACTGGGGAAAACTGCCACAGAAGCTTATGCAATGTTGAAACAAGTCTACGGGAAGGAATGTTTATCCCGCACACAAGTTTTTGAGTGGTTTAAACGATTTAAAGAAGGCCTTGAAACGACCGAAGACGATAAGCGCCTAGGACGGCCCTCAACAACAAAAACCGACAAAAACATTGAAAAAATTGGTAAATTAATCCGCGCTGATTGTCGTTCGAGCATCCGAGGGCTTTCTGAAATGACAGGAATCGACAAAGAAAGTGTTTGACAAATTTTGCATGAATAATTTAACATGCGGAAGGTTTGCGCAAAATTGTTCCCGAAACTCCTCACTCCCGAGCAAAAGGAATCAAGACAGAACATTTGTACTGACACCCTAAACAACATCACCACTGATCCAGTTTTGTTGGACAAGGTGATTACTTGTGATGAATCGTGGTTTTTTACTTACGATCCCGAAACAAAGACGCAATCCATGCATTGGAAGAGCCCAAGCTGGCCAAGTCAAAAAAAAAAAAGCCAGGATTAGCAAATCCAAATTCAAAGATGTGATGATTGTCTTTTTCGACATTCGTGGCATTGTCTACGTTCACTGGGTACTCGAGGGTCAGACGGTCAATAAACATTTCTACATCGAGGTTCTGACGGCCCTACATGAGTGTGTGAGAAGACGAATTCCCGTTTGTGGAAGACCAAGTCCTGGATCTCCCCAAGACAATGCACCAGCCCATTCTGCCTTGTCTGTGAACGACCAAGTCCTGGGTCCTTCACCAAGACAATGCACCAGCCCATTCTGCCTTGTCTGTGAACGACCAAGTCCTGGATCTCCCCAAGACAATGCACCAGCCCATTCTGCCTTGTCTGTGAACGACCAAGTCCTGGGTCCTTCACCAAGACAATGCACCAGCCCATTCTGCCTTGTCTGTGAACGACCAAGTCCTGGGTCCTTCACCAAGACAATGCACCAGCCCATTCTGCCTTGTCTGTGAACGACCAAGTCCTGGGTCCTTCACCAAGACAATGCACCAGCCCATTCTGCCTTGTCTGTGAACGACCAAGTCCTGGGTCCTTCACCAAGACAATGCACCAGCCCATTCTGCCTTGTCTGTGAACGACCAAGTCCTGGGTCCTTCACCAAGACAATGCACCAGCCCATTCTGCCTTGTCTGTGAACGACCAAGTCCTGGGTCCTTCACCAAGACAATGCACCAGCCCATTCTGCCTTGTCTGTGAACGACCAAGTCCTGGGTCCTTCACCAAGACAATGCACCAGCCCATTCTGCCTTGTCTGTGAACGACCAAGTCCTGGGTCCTTCACCAAGACAATGCACCAGCCCATTCTGCCTTGTCTGTGAACGACCAAGTCCTGGGTCCTTCACCAAGACAATGCACCAGCCCATTCTGCCTTGTCTGTGAACGACCAAGTCCTGGGTCCTTCACCAAGACAATGCACCAGCCCATTCTGCCTTGTCTGTGAACGACCAAGTCCTGGGTCCTTCACCAAGACAATGCACCAGCCCATTCTGCCTTGTCTGTGAACGACCAAGTCCTGGGTCCTTCACCAAGACAATGCACCAGCCCATTCTGCCTTGTCTGTGAACGACCAAGTCCTGGGTCCTTCACCAAGACAATGCACCAGCCCATTCTGCCTTGTCTGTGAACGACCAAGTCCTGGGTCCTTCACCAAGACAATGCACCAGCCCATTCTGCCTTGTCTGTGAACGACCAAGTCCTGGGTCCTTCACCAAGACAATGCACCAGCCCATTCTGCCTTGTCTGTGAACGACCAAGTCCTGGGTCCTTCACCAAGACAATGCACCAGCCCATTCTGCCTTGTCTGTGAACGACCAAGTCCTGGGTCCTTCACCAAGACAATGCACCAGCCCATTCTGCCTTGTCTGTGAACGACCAAGTCCTGGGTCCTTCACCAAGACAATGCACCAGCCCATTCTGCCTTGTCTGTGAACGACCAAGTCCTGGCTCCTTCACCAAGACAATGCACCAGCCCATTCTGCCTTGTCTGTAGAAGCGTTCCTCACAAAATATGGCATCACCTTGTTGGAACATCCACCGTACTCGCCCGGCCTTGCCCCCTGTGACTTTCTTCTATTTCCCAAGGTCAAGTCGGCGCTGAAGGGGACAAGATTTGAAAGTGTGGAAACGGTTAAAGCAAAAGCGACGGAGGTTCTCAACCAGCTGACAGAAGAGGACTTCCAGAACTGCTTTCAACAATGGAAACGTCGTATGGGGCGGTGTAGGGATCGCCAAGGGGAGTACATTGAAGGTGATAAAACTTCTGCTGTAATTGGTGACGAATAAAAAGTGTTATGACTTCAGTCCGGTTATTTAATAGCCATACCTCGTATATAATGTAAATCTTATCAAAAATGTATAAGGACCAAAAAGAGAAAATGTAGAGCAAAAAGAGTAAGAATGGTAAAAATAGTAAAAAGAGTAAAAAGGAAATCTGGTAAAAATAAAGAGGGTTAAGGGATTAAACGAGGTAAAATAAATAAAAATAGTAAAACAAATTATGTAGCAAAAGGGTCAAAAAGGTAAACAGGGTAAAATGGTTTATAAGGGTAAAAAATGGTAAAAAATAAAAAGTGGCAAAAAGACCAAAGAGGATATTTGGATGGTAAAAAGGGTAAAAAGAGTGAACATGCTTTATGATCCCATTTATGTACATTTTGTTTACCATGATGTATTACACTATGACTATCTTATAAGTTAGGCATACAGCATAGTGGAATAGTGCAAGGTAAGCTGCTACCTTACAGGTTAGACTTAAAATATTTGGTAATGGATATATTTATAATGAATAAAGAAATTAATTCTAAGTGAATAAATATACGGTAGTTATTGAATCAAGTATTTATTGTGCTGAGGTTAGGCCAATGTCCTAGCTTGCGTTGTGTGTTTGGAAAGAACATTAGGTTGCACAGAGGGCGTTAGTTATCTAGCCATGTAAATAATTCAGGATCTAATGAATGTCATTCAATTCCCAGACACACATCAGTTGATCAGGCCCCAGCTCTATTTTAACATTCAATTCCCAGACACACATCAGTTGATCGGGCCCCAGCTCTATTTTAACATTCAATTCATTATTAAAAATTAATTTAAATAGATTTTTAAAACTAAGACTGTGCATAAATACAATATTACACTTTTTACAAAGTGACATTGAAATATATCACCATAGTTTTTTTATGTAATAAATTATTATTAAGGCACAATTCATGTTTTTTTAAATTTAAAATGAACTGCATGTTTATAAAAGTATATCAAACTATCAAACACCCCCAATAACCTGCTTTGGTTGCCGCATGGTCTATTGGTAGACTAGACTATCGATGACGAAGAGATTGAGGTTTTAATCTTGGTTGGGTGTACTGAACCCCCCCCAGTGGTTTTCCACTCTCCCTGCACGCAATTGCTACTAGTGTAATTAGTACATAACCAGAACGAGTATTAAGACAGATGCTTAAAAAAACAATAAAAGGAACAAGCATCTGGTAACAATAATACTATTAATAATATTGTGATAATCTAAAATGGTGGAAATACCAAAAATGGAAGGTATTTTATGTTTAAATTCAGCTATCCGCCGAGTTCTACGTCAATGGGTCTCTTTCTTGGAGCCTCGCGGATTCCCAAAAAACAAACTGTACTCTGACGGCCACGTTGGAAACGGAGGATGATAACATTGGCTGGTTTCGATCCTGTGTCCCTTCAATCCGGGACTGCCCACCTAGCTGGGACAATCACACAGTGGCTCTCAAGTGTCATTCATATGAGCTCTTGACAAGTCTTCAATCTGATACATCCAAGGTAAGTGATGAATCAATTCATCTTTCTTTGTCCGGTACAGTCAATGACATCATAGCTGCCAACTTGCCAAAACTTAAGTGTTTTGGCAGGATTTTGTAGCATTATTGATTACTTTGACCGTTCTTAATTGATGGTTGTAAAATCATTAGTTTGTTGCCATAAAAAAAACCTCCATGTCGAGCTATACCGACCGAGCAGCCGTCGTCTGTTAACGAAAATATTGCCAACTTCTGCGGGTAGAGGGTGTTATGTGGACAGCACAACAAACTCTCTGACCATTATTCTCTATTTCCTATACCAGAGCTGCTACTTGTTTATTCAAGTAGCTCCTCATTTGTCCTCATGGGGCTGAGTTGACCTTGTTCCAGACCTCCTGGGCTATGTATATCTGTACCCCAGAGATTTGATTGTTAAACACTGCATTATTCAAACAAGTCAATCCAGCAGGAGGACACACACCAAGGCAGGGGTTTAATCTCGATGAAACTGGCCTGATCTAGAAACGAATGCCAAGTCGTACATTTATTTCCGTTAAAGAAATGTCAGCACCTGGTTTCAAGGCGGCCAAGGATCGCTGCACACTTCTTTTTGGAAGAAACTATTCCAGAGATTAAAGTTACAGCCTCTCATAATCTACCATCCAGAAAATCCATGGACATTAAAAGGTTATGTTAAAACCAGATTGCCTGTTATTTGGAGATCCAATAAGAGAGGATGGATGACATCTAAGATGTTCTGTGAGTATTTCTCCAGAGATCTTCAGCATGAGTTGAAGCCCTATTGTAATAGGGGAGAAAACATCCTTTTAAAATACTTACCTTGCTTGACAACGTTGCTAGTCATTCTCTCGCTGTTGTGGAGTTAAATGAAAATATGAAAGTTTTTGTTTTTTCCTGCCAACACCGCATCTATAGTTGAGCCCATGGGCCAAGGAGGGATCACAGAACCTTCTCAATGCTTATCAAACAGTGTGATACAGCCGATAAACTTATCATTGAGGAGTTTTGTAACCAGTTTAACATTAAGATTGTGATCAATATCATTCGCGAGGCCTGTAATCCAATCACTCCTCGATGCATGAAGCTATGGCCTGAAGCTGTATCAGGCATTCCTGACGTTGCAGTGGATAATGAACTCAGTAGAACATGGAGAGAGATTGTAGACACGGCACAACTTATTGGATTCATAGACAACGTAGATGAGCTCTTCTTAACCTCTCATGAAGAGGATCTGACAAACGAGGATCTAAGAGGAAGAGGAAAATATTAGAAAGGACTCAGAGTTGTGTCCAGAAACAGTAGAGCCTCTAAGAATAATCACAACAAAAGTTATGTCCGAGGCTTTCAAAATGTTTGACTCTGCAATTAATATGTTTGATGAATACGACCCTGACTGATTGAGAAGTTGTCAAGTGAGGAGGGAAGTAGAGATGAGCTGAAATGTTACGAAAACCTTCACAATCAAAAGTTAAAGATGTCAACTCAATCCTCTTTTAAAGTGTTTCTTTCCAAGCAGCACCTCATTTCAACTGATGGGTGCAAAGCTACAGACTCATTGTCTCTGACTACATGCTCAACATCTTCTGGGAACTCTGCCCATCCACTTTTAGCTCCAAGGGGAAGACAGCTGCCTACACTTTTGTCAGTATCATCTGACAGTGATTAGTAGGATGCTTGATATGATAATAAATGATAAAAACACTAAAATTCCTTGTTTCTTTTCATTAGCTTTACTATAGTTGTTTTTTAAAATTTATTTTCAATATAAATTACTTGTTTTTTTAATAAATGACACATGTGCCTAATAAAAATAGGCAAATGTATTATTAATATTGTTGTAATTAAGAATTAGCTGTAACTTATTTATTAAATTGGAACATAATCCTAATTCTTATATGGTAAGAGATTCCCGTTTTACGAGGAATCGGTATTCGCGGCAATTCTTAGGAATGCATTTGCCATGTGTAATAGGGTTTGCGTGTATATTCAAAAATCCATTTTGCCTGTCACCACATTCTCAGCCATTAATACGGCACTCTCTGCATATAACAGCTCTCTCACATTCACATTGTCCTCACAAGCATCCCTCATACACTTATCCATGAACACATTAAACAACCATGGGGACCCAACACAGTCTTGTCTAACCCTCCTATTCACCCTATCATACACTTTCTCCAGATTAACCAGTGCACAATAGACTTTCTTTCTTACTTCCACACATTTCTAAATCAGTTGTTGGAATTTAAATATCTGGTCCATGCAACCTACACCTGGCATGAACCCTCATTGCACATTCTAGATCTTGTTTGCAGTTTTTTCACGCACCCTCTCAATTAGGTGACTCCCAAAAACCTTGCCCAGAATACTCAACAAACTATTTGCTCTATAATTTTTACATTCACGTACTTACTACCTTTGCCTTTGTACAAAGAAACTGACGTAATTCTTCCGGTCATTAGGAACATTTAATATCCCAGAACACACATTGAACAACTCACACGATCTGGAAAGTAGAACTATTTCCCGAGCTTTGCAATTCTTTAACACTTTCATTGCTTTTAACACCTAATCCTCGTTAATTCCTTCGCTCTTGATATCAATTATCCTTTTCCTGCTACTTTATCCATATTGTTGGCATACAATTGCTCAAAATACTCCCTCCATTACTCATGTATACCTCTCCATCCCAAATCATATCACTACATTCATTGTTAATGACATAGGTCTTTCGGTGCATGCCTTTCCCACTTCCAGAACAGTTTATTTCCCTCAAAATCTTCTTCGTTTATAATCTGATTTGCTCCTTGCTCTCCTTTAATACTGTATTTGCTTTATCTTTTTCTCTCTGTATATGTCCCACAACCTCTTGTGCTCTGTTTCACTCTTCACAGCAATCATTAGTTTGTATACACTTCTTTCGTTTCTCTCACAGATTCTTTCACTTTTTTATTCCCCCATGCATCTCTTTTTAAGTTTCCCACCACTGCAAATCCACCCACCCACACACACACACATCTTTCGTGCACTCAACTTTGGCCTTTTTAATTCTGTTCCAAGCACTTTCCATAGCATTAGCATTTATTTCGACATTCCATTCATTCTCTTATAAAGTTAATTTTTCGCCCAAAAAGCTTTCGTGTGATCTCACTTTTTGATCCTGCAACTTTTCCACTTCCACTTAAAACTCTTGTGCTGCTTCCTTATAAAAACTTTACCTAATTCGACTTCCGAGATCACTAGGAAGTGATCCATTCCACATTCAGCTCCACGCACAGCCCTAGTAAGCTTTACTAAATTTCTAAATCTCTCATACACCACTAAATCAATCATCGTTCTCGAAATCGCCCCTTTGCTATGTATACAAGTGAATATCTTTGTACTCAAACCATGTGTTTGACACAGTTAAACATTTCTCTAAACACAAACTCAGTAATTCATTACCATTCTCATTCACCCTGTCATCACCATACCTTCCCAACACACTTTCTGAAATCTCTGTTTAGATACTTACCCATCATTTCATATCTCCTAACAAAATAATTCTTTCACCCGGTTCACGTGCATTCAACACTTCACTAAGCTCGTTCCAAAACTCTGCTCTCACATTCTCGACTTCGCCCTCCACTGGAGCATAACCGGCAACCAACATAATTCAAAAAATGCTTGTTTTCATACGTACCCATAGAAGTCTAGATGACACCAACTCATATCTTCTCATATACATCTTAGCTGTTGGGCTTAGGATTAAATATACTTCCTGACTTTCCCTGACCCTGACCACAGTGCCTTCACTAGTAGTCAAAACATCTTTCCATTTCTGCTTGGTTTCCCATACACACAGAATATCAATCATTTCCTCACACTCCTCTCACAGTCCATGTTCTCACCAACTTGTCAAAAGATGGACCCTCAATTTTAACCTCAGCTGCTTTGGTCATCCAAGATTAATATTGTACCGCTTATTTTAATAATTAGAAATGGGAATACCTCACTTCTTTGCCTCGGTCATATTCAGGTTTATTGACGTAATGAGTAGCACCTTTTAGGCAAGCTTGAGTCCTTGCTGGTACAAATTATAGTTTTTATGTGGTTATTAAACCAGAAAAGGAGTGGCTGGTTTTTTTTTGGTAAGGTTCCAATAACTTATGTTAAAGAGCTTATTTTGTTTCAGGTGTACAAGAATCCCCACTGTGCCCTGTGCAATGGAGTTACTGATAATCTTCGCTGTTTCATCCTTTCACCTAGATCAAGAATCAATCCTACTTCTAGTTTGATGCTCATTATGGGGGCTGGTTGGGATGTCTCAGAGAACTGGCTAAACTGCAAACCACCGAGTGGTTTCTGGGATGTTTTGCACGAGCGGTGCCAATCTTTGGATGTCAGTTGCCCACAAGGACACATATTCAATGGTGTTAGCTGCAATGAAGCAAATGTTTCTGACAAATGGCGGTCTTCTTGTGACTTTGATTCCCCATGCGACACTAACATGCCCACAAACATTTCACGTTTTGGAAATATGAACTCTTGCAAGAAAGTATTACTGCATGAATATGAATTTGAGATTGTAGATCGGGGGGGATTGAAACTTAATGCAACATTGTACCCCCTTTATAAAAGATATGTCTTCAAGATGTACCAGTATGAACAACTTGAAAACGGGACTGTAGTTATGTGCAATTCTTTGATCGAGTTCATAGGCAATAAATTAACGTTGTATTATGATAAGACTCAAGTATATGTGTCGATAGTTTGTTTAACTCTGTCAGTTTTTTGCTTGATCTTGCATGTTGGTATATATTGGACACTACCTAAACTGTGTAATCTCCCAGGGAAAAATTTATTTGCATTATCCTGTGCTTTACTTGTGGCACAAGTGGTATTTTTACTGGGCGTTAAACCTATCGTGAGAGTACCCAATGGGATATGCATCTCCATTGCTATAATAATTCAATATTCCTACCTCGCTGCGTTTTGTTGGATGAACGTCATGAGTGTCGACATTTGGCGGACATTTTCCTCGTCATTGAACTATAGCAAATCAAGTCGCACGTTTTTCAAGTATTCACTGTACGCTTGGGGAACTCCTAGTATCATAGTTATGTCAACAGTAATGGTAGACCTCCTAGAGTTGGCGCCATTCAAGCTGAGGCCTCATTTGGCAGCCAGCATTGACGGCGTTTGTTGGTTTGGTAGTCGTTTCGGTCAAGGAATATTCTTTACCCTTCCAGGAGCAATCATACTTCTAGTGAATGTGGTCTTGTTTAGCATTACAGTTTATAAGATCCACCAACACACCCGCGATAACTATCGATACATTCGTAAGAAAACCAAAGAAGAATTGTCGGCAACACTTTCAAGAAGCAGTACTGAATTTAATAAAAACTTGACGAGTTCCATGTCCAGTAATGGTTATCACGCTGAAAGGAATCTTCCGAAACACCTGAAGAATGGGATATCTGGCAGCAGGGAGCAAGCCCGTTTCTACCTCTATCTGAAGCTTTTTATCATAATGGGTATGACATGGCTGTTTGGATTCGTAGCAACAATGCTGGACATCTCTTTACTGATGTACCCCTTTCTAATCTTGAATGGACTTCAAGGCGCTCTTATTTTCATCATGTTTGACTTCAAACGTAAGATCGGTAGCATGTTGTGGGAGAGGACACTTGGCCAACGATACGCACTGCCAGCGTTCCTCAACAGCACCAGCAGAAAGGACACCAGTTCACGATCCGAGAACAACAACAGCAGCTCCTCCAATCCTTCTGCCAAGTGGAGGAAGGTTCCCCATCTTCGAGACTCCTCTACTTCCTCTACTGGTGTTTTGTCCACCGGCACCTTCAAGCCTATCACTGGGGTCGGAAAAGACTTTTCTAACGATTATGAAACTCAAAAGGTAAGAAAATAATTTGATTAGATAAATTATTGTACTTTGTATGGAGTAGTCAACCTCAGTGGTCTTGGGGTAAAGTGCCCGCCTCAGGACCTGATGTTCGTGAGCTCAAACCCAGCCAGGTCCTTGGAGGACAAGTTCCGTGTCGATTGTGGTGTTAAAGAATCTTGTGAAGGTATGTGAAAATAACTTTCCTGGCAAAATTGGTTGGTATTTTCACTCTCGCTCATAGAAATTCTGGTGTGCTAATATAATCAGTCAGTCTAGGAAGTGCATGTTAAATACCTCGAGTAAATAAATAAAATGTTAGAGGTGTTTGTTTTTATAGTAATTTTGTGTACCGGCGGCACGGTCCAATATGTAATCCTCCCACTAGTCAGGGTTACCTGTCACGTATACTGATGTTAGACATTAAAAATGGAAAAGGTTTTGCTTAAGCAAAATGTACAGAGATATTTTTCTTTATCTTTTTCCTAAAACCCAACATTTTCATTTTTTTTATATTCCAACTTACTAAACAAAATAAATCAACCGAGTTAGACAAAGTTTAATTTATTCCAAAGAAGTTAACCCCAAACGAGTACCAGCATTCTCAGTATCTCATCAATATGGCAGTTGGATTAATGTTTAAAGTTGCCTCCGAATATTCGCCCCTCGCAAGCCAACATTGCATCTCCAGCCAAGGGTAATAATAACTAGGTGGTTTCACACTCTCCCTCCACACAAATACCCTCTCATCCCTTACACATAAGTGTAAACATGTGGATATCTCGAATGGGTCATACAAATGGTAATAAAATGTGCATATTTCTGCTTAAATCATGAAAATAGAAACAAATTCTTTAAATAAACACCTGCTTATTTACCATTGAATGGCAAAAAGACGTGTCTACAGACCGCTAGGGCACTGAGGACTGAGACTAGATGTCATGGTTCGAATCCCTGCTAGAATGTGATGCAGTATTATGGACGAAAGGAGGAAGGAAGGGCGGAAAGGGGAAGGTCGTTATCACTATAGATGTGGTCCAAAGAATTGGGTCGCTCAATAGATAACAGTTTGAATATATCATTAACCAGATCTAACATTCAGGCACAATTCCCCCATCTTTTTATTGTGTAGTGTTTTGAACAAACTTACAACTCAGTCTAGTCAGCTTAAAACACAGAATAAGAAGGGTAGATTTAAAGGTAATACATGCAGAGTAATTTATCTGTTAAAGAAATGATTGCCCGCTTTTGCTGCTTCCGGCCAGGATTAGAATGTTGAAGCTACATGTTGGTCTAGCATCTACATGTCGCAAATACCATTTTTATGACAATAACAAGGCTGGAACTGCAATCATGGATTTAGAATAGTTGGAAAAGTGACCAATCTGTTACGAAAAAATAACACATTAGTTTAAATATACACAATGTAATTTTTCAAATCATTAAATAAAATATGATATACCCCCACCTCCCCTCAGCTCTTTTATTTGATGATTTATGACTTACAAACAAAACTTCAGTTATTACAAATGATAATAATAACATTTATAAACTACACCACCTTGACGAAGCGTTCTTAAAAAATTTCTAAGTACCATACATCTTGTATTTTATCTACATTTTTTTTTCCATTTAAACCTCTTCTTTTCTCACTGTAATGAATCCTTCTAACATGGCATGAGCCATTTCCGCTTCTCCAAGAGCTTTATTATCCAGTCAAATTTCAATATCTTATTCACTTCATGTAATAATCTGTCAGTAGTTTTACTTTTTAAGTTAGCCTCCACCTTATTTTTTTTTTAAATATCTCTTCTTGTGTATTGATGGATTCATATTCTTCATGTTTATGTTTCCATTCTTCCTTTTTGCTTTCTTAATGTCATACTCCTTCTTACCTGCTTCCCTTTCGTTATCAAATTTAAGCAACCTTTGCAAGGTTCATTAATAATTTTAAAATCGGTATATAATTAGGTTTATTGCAGTGAAGTTTTATATAATGTTACACAAACAGTAAGTAGGCCTGTAGCATTCAATGTTATTCCGACATATCTTTCTACACCCCATTTCCAAGGAACAGAGATAAAGCTGCTTTGACGACCTTTGTGATGTTTTCTTCCAGGCATTGTGTTGGTAATGACATTTTAGTACCGGTAATCATAAAAACAATTTCCAATAAGTGGCAAATAGTGAGAAAAGTGACTCGCTTCCAGACCTGCAATTAAAAAAAGATATTATCAATTTTGAACATGATTTTGAAAATAGTGACATAAAAAATTTGCTTCACGATTTAATGTAAAAATAACAAAAATTGAAACTAATTTAAGACATTTTTGAGTACCTATGTGATTTAGCTAAGATACATATTTCCCGAAATTATGAGTGTGATTGATTTTCCAGATTCGTTTGCGAATATCTACAAATGTGACTCCAGAAGAGACGGTCGCTGAAACATCCGAGCTAATGACGACAGAAAGTGTCAAGTTTGGTGAGAATCGGCAAGATCTAGACAACCACACCACAGAACAACCAATATCTCCTGTAATTTGTATCAAGACACTCTCAATTCTTCCTCAAGATGGACACCAGTTCTCCAACTCTGCGATCACATGAGTCACTGGTTTTTAAAGCTATTTATTGTGTGGTTGGATGTATTGTCTATTTTACTCTTATACAATGTTTCAACAATGTTGTAATAATCTTGTGTATAAAAGCCAGTGTACATAATAGATTTAAATATAGTAGGCACTTTAAAAGTATCAAATTATCATGTAATTAATTTGAAGTAGCTATCAAAGGTGCAAACTCTTTTTATTTTAAGAATGTTATTTACAGTTTTATTTTACATTATATGTAAAGAATGTATATTATTTTGCATGTTCATAAAATACCTTCAGTAAAATATTGTTAGTTAGTGAAGGCCTCACTTTGTTTTATGATTTTACTTTGCATTGTTAAGTAACATACTGGGATGAACCCAGCTTGAAGTGGCAGGAACTTACAATAATGAAAGAGAGAACCAAGCTTTACCAAAAGGACATTTGTGTCGTTAGCTGGGGCGTCATTGCCCCCCCCCC